>WTXV02025006.1:15187-32834 GCA_009823435.2 Nymphicus hollandicus | reverse complement strand
AGGAAAAACAGATTAGAAAATGGTTCTGCATACTCATCCTGTGATCTCCCCTGAGCCTCTAAAGCTGCCACTGGGTTTGCCAGCACAGCTCACTTCTGCAGCTGTCTGAGATGATGTCAGTGTTCTACAAATTTCAACTAAAATGTCAGAAAGGAACAACTTTCTGTGACTTCTGGAGCTCTTGACTCTGATCAGGGGAGCAGCTTGCCCTGCTAAAGGCAAGTAATTAAGCAGTACTTCTGGATGCCTAGTGAGCTCCTCATGGAGTCTTGCAGTGGTGACAAAACAAAAAGCAAGAGTAGAAGTAATAGTCTAAAATAAATGACTGAGCTGTCTGTATTCCTGGTGTTCAAGCTTGTGCTGAAACAACCGCATGAAGAAACAGATGCTGGGTTAAAACATCCTGGCCTGTAACCTAGGAGTGCTAGGTTGAATACTGCGCTCTGCTAGTGAATTCTCATGTGCTCTTGGTTAAGCCTGTCGCTGACTGCAGAGTCCAGAAGTTGTATTATAGCTGGAATAGATGTGAACTGGTCTTAAATTGTTTCACTGATGTGTTTTGATAATGCAGCTGCAGCAACATGGCAGTCATTCTGTGGTGAATGCAGTCCTTCCATAGCTACCATGCATGGTGTATGTTCAGAGATGGCTTTCTGGTGTAGTGCGGGTACAGTGTCACTGAATTTCATCGCAGTGGCTTCCCCATCTGTAAATAGGGCATGATAAGGCTTTTCTTTCTCTCATGGCTCTCCAGGGCAAGGATTGTTTTTCTTCAGGTGTATGCACATATGTGTAGAGACAATGGCACATTATGAGAACCAAATTGCCTCTAAGCACCTCAGTAATGTGTAATAACTCCAAAATAAGAGTCATAGTTTTGTTTAGGGAAGAATTTACTTTGAACAATGCTAAGTGAAAAATTTTGCTGTTTCTCTAACAGGCAGATGTACTTCAACTGCCTGTAATATGCTATTTGAAATAATTAGCCAATGCTGATGGAGTAGATCTTGTGATTTGTCTGATTTAAGTAATCTTCCTTCAAAAGGTTCTCTTGTGAATTGATGGGGAAGTGTCTCAAATAGATAACTAAGTTTTTGACAAAGAGATGCCAGCAAGGAGCATACCTCCTAGTACAGGAACAGATTAGGTATATTTTCTATTTAGTCTTCCCACGCTACAAGCATCTTCCTGCAGGCAGTTGTTCATCCTTTTGATGTACTACAAATACTGATTGCCAGTCTATATCTAAGAGCTTATCAGGTTGAGCTGAAGCTCTCTTGCTTCACTTACACAGCTACAATAATTGTGTTCTACTCTTTAACCTTCCTAACAGCATTTCAGTGTAGAGGAGAGATTGCTTGTGTCAAATAACTTAGAAAAATGAGGAATTTAGCTGGGCTTTTCAAAAGCTTCAAATTGGAGATAGTCCAGCTCTGAGACATCAGTTGATGGCAGTGTTGCAAACTACAGAAACTGTGCTCCAAACTTGAAAAGTGAGCTGGAAAAGATCAATATGCTTTGTCTGAGTGTTTCTTTTGCTGTTTCTGGAAATGTATTACAAAAAGTATAAGAAACCATGAAAACCTGTACAGAAAAGAAGGCAATATGAACCTAGGATACCAGGGGCTATCCTCTGACTCTAGAAAGTTTTATAGGAAACAGTATCGCAAAGCCTAATTGTGTTCAGCAGAGCAGGAGGCATAACTAGCAATCACAGAATTGAACTTCTGTATTAAAATCCTACTGTTCATTTTTTTAGCAGTAGTAATCATGTAACTTCAGGGCATTTTCTGTAAATTTCTTACTAATGGGACTGTAAGAGCACAACCTGGTCAGAATAAGTCTTTAGGAAACATTCTTCCAGATGGCTTCACTCTATCAATGACAAAAAGTAATTGTAACTTTCAGGAGTAGTCCATTTTAACTTTCTATCAGTTTAGTTTCAGCTGGCCTTTGAGTTAAATGCAAGAGTTGTGCTTTCCAGAGCTTTCCCTTTTGAGTGCTACACTTCTAAATGCAGTTAGTTATCTGCAGTCATGTTCATGTTCTTGCTTGTCACTGGTAGCAGTAGCTCAACCCAAGTTTTAAGGGTTTTATTCTCAAACTCGGTACTCCTTTGCACCACAATGGAGTTCTTACCACCAGGTTTGTATGTACAGCTCCTGTGTAAATAAGAATTCAAGTATTTTTCTGCTTGTAGCTTAGTCTGGGGGCTACCATGTGGTGGTATTGACAAATACAATATGGGAGAGTAAAAAAAGAGGACTAGAAGGGTAAAAACCAGATATTACTGGGTAGAATACAGAAAATAAAGTAATTGATGGTGACATGCGAGGTGAAAGGAAAGGACAAGATGACTAGCAAGTAAAACCAAGTAACATTAAGAATTTGTTATTTCCTGGAGACTAAACATATCCTTTAGACAACAAGAACATTTAAAATCAAGACAGAAGGAGGGAGAGGGGAAAAAATGAGTGCATTAAAGTGCTATGAAATACTGCTAGTGATTTAATCATCAGCTATGGATATTCAAAGTTCATGTTCATAGGGTCATACAGACTAGCATGGGGTGTTCTCTGTGAAATTAAATGTGCCTCAACTGACTTACTTGAACAATCAAAAGGTATTTACTTCTGTAGTATTAAAGAGTTAAAGCTGGAGTTTGCTCTTCATCAGATTGAAACTAATGTACCTCTGAGATGAGCATAAACAGCTGGTTC
Source organism: Nymphicus hollandicus (assembly GCA_009823435.2). Lineage (NCBI taxonomy): Eukaryota > Metazoa > Chordata > Aves > Psittaciformes > Cacatuidae > Nymphicus > Nymphicus hollandicus. The sequence continues at coordinate 30,114 of WTXV02025006.1, read as the reverse complement.
TAGCAGTAGTGTCCTGCTATCATCAGGATAGAGATCTTAAATCACATTTGACTGGAAGCTCTTGAGACTCTCCCAGCATGAAAAGGAGCAAGGAGCCACCTTTTATGCACAGCAGGATGTGCAGGGGGAAAACTGGGTCACAGGAAAGTGCCTTGGCCACCAGGTTTATATCTATTTTGGGTTTACTGACTGGTTAAATTTCAAATAAGAAGGGGACACAGGAGGTGGAAGATTTGACATATTGCCTGCATTCTAGTTCATGTTTGCACATGACAAAGCTGAGGGCTTAGTTAAATGTCTATCACTTGATTTAACTGGGCTGTGAAGAAAAATCTGAAGTTAATTGTTTAGTATATGGATGAAGGAGAACAGACCAACTAAGGCTTATTTAAATACTTTTTTTAAAGCAGCTAATAATTAATGGTGTTGTGTAGAGGTCCTCAAATGAATTGAGTCATCAGTCTGTAGAGAATGTGACTCCTACTGGAAAAGCTGAAAATCATCAACTTTTAAATAATATATATGTTGACTTTTGATCCCTGTGAGGGAAGCTCTTGCTATGCACATTTATAGCACTGGGAATTGAGCACTCTACTACCTATAACCTGGAACAGTTGTGTGTATTAGTGGATCATTTCATTCTGACTAGTATGAGGATGGGGAATTGACTTCAAAAAGCAACAATTCAAGCTGTACCTAGATTTCATATGTCAGCAGGAAAAAAAAATAATCACTGCCTTATTTGTCAGAACTGACAAGTACATGGGCCTGTGATAACTCAGGGAAGCAAGGCAGATTGCTTTTCTGTACCTGTTAATAGCTTAGATGGAAGGTACAAAGGTTTCGTAAAAGAGGTGTAAAACCCCTAATTTGGTAAAGGAGAGGAGAATGTTCATTTTCAAGTTTTAGGAGGTTATTGGGCTGACTGAGGTTTGTAGGCAGTGGAGAGTTGTAAGTGCCCATTCTGACTTTGGTAGAAATTGCATCAATCTAAGTGACTAGGTAACTTGGAGACATAGAGTACCTGACAAATTAGACTATTGATAAAAGGCCCTGAAGCATTTACTGAAGCTGTTTTTGAACAAAGATGATATGGAATTAGCACACTTTCGGCTTATGTTCTTGTTAAAGTTAACAGTGTGAAACTGCAGTAGACGCTCATGCAGAAGCAAAGTGAAATGTTGGCACTTTCACTAGTGAACTTAAAATTGCAGTTAAATGTTTTACCACTAGCATTTCTTATACGGCACTGAAATGAGATGAAGTTACTGTTACTGGAGTCTGGGGTGCTATTTCGTTATGAGGAATGAGATTAATTGGCCCAATTTCATTGAAAGGGTCCGTTTAAAATTATTTTGTATGGTGTACTGCAAATTCTTGAGTTAATATCTCTAGACCAGATCCTAAATAGGCAAGAATCTGAAAATCACATTAACAAATCAAGACTTATGTTTTTGATCATGTCCAGGTGTAATTTGACCACATCTGAGGCTCACAGAAGGCAATCACATAACTTGCAGCGTCCTCTGGACTTGAGGCATTTCCTTCTCCTTGCCATGTGTACACAATTCCCAAAGCCTACACATAGAAATAGTGATTTTCTGCAACACAGGCACTTTCTTTAGCTGGAATCCATCATTTGCCTAAAGTTTTGAGCAACAATGTAAAAATCAAAATTAGATGTGTATCTAGCAAGGCGAGCCAATATAAGCTAAGTACCTAAGCAATGCTGAGATCAAGCAGTGCGCTTTCAGACAACAGGTTTGTGCTAATACTAAAACATCAGATGGTAAAATGCATAGTGTTTTACTCATGTTTTGAGAGTGTCTGGGATGGGGTTCATGCAGTGGTAGATGTAGTCTTATGAATTATTGTATAATGTGCTTTAGAGGCTAGGGCCTGGCCCTGAAAACCTGTATTCATCCCACTTGATCTTCACAGGTTTCAGCAATGTCTTGTAGGACTGAGGCCTTGAATGAAGGTATTGGAGGTCAACAGCACAAAATAATATAGGCTTGAGGCTCCAGAGAAGACTGCCAAGCTTCCAGGTCAGAGTACAGTTACAGCAGACAAAGGTTCAGGTAAAACTGTACAACTGAGACCTGTGTCTGTGTTACTGCAGTGTCCTGTAAGATCAGTGTCTTCTGCTTGAATGTGTTTGAGTTTGTTTGGTAGTGACAGTATGAAATAAGTGAAATGAATTGAGTTTGATTTGGATGAAAAGGCTTGTGATTAATTGTATATTCATTTTAATTATCTACGGAGGGGTTGGAAGGAAGCTGAAAACATCTTTACTGACTACATTTCAGACCATAAGGATGCCTTTGTATCTCCATGCTGCAATGATTGTGACAAGGTATACATAAAAGGAGCTGGACAAAAACTTCATGCTGAAATGCACTCTTACTTCATTGTTCAGCACAGTAAGTCTCTGGTTTGGGAAGAAAGGATTTGCCCTGCTGTGTAAATAACTGGAGCATAACACTGGTCTTGATAAAGGCAACTTTATGCTGGGGCTTGACAGTTCCTTTTATCTCCACTGGACTAGAGGCAGATTTCCAGTAATACTTGGGGAGGGTTGAATTTTGGTGTCCAGAATTAGCATCCTGGAGCTGTTTATTGCTTGTAATAACAGTAACAGGACTTAACCAGGGTGTTTTAACTCTTCCTGGAGCAGTTATGGAGGATTCTTTGAATAGCGTTCTGTTGCTCTGCTTCCCAGTAAAGTACAGTCAGTTTCTTGAACTGACACCCTGAGACTGCCTTACCTGTGCAGCTGATTTCACTGGTAGGAGTGAAAATGTGAGTAAATCCTTTTACAAGGTCTCTATCACAGCAGGTGTGTTGGGATGGAAAGGTAAACTCTGCTGAGATAGCAACTCCTAAATGGCCATTACAGATTGGGATGTCTTGTACCTTTGTTGCAGTAGCTCCTATTGCATTGGAGAAAAAGGATGTTGTTGGGATATATGAAGACTAGTAAAGGCTGGGAAGAGGCTAATCTGAGGACTAAGCCTTGCAAGTATTTTATTTGTCTGAACTTGGTCTTCACTAAAATCTTGCTTCATTAAAAAATGTTTTGCAAAATGCATTATCCTCCCTTTTTTCAAGAAAACCTCTCTGAATTATTAGCAAAGAAAATAATTAAACACAAAACAGATGCTGCTGGTATTGCAAGGGGTGAGTTGAATTTATTTAAATGTCATGGAGCCTCTTTCTATTGTTGTGCCATGAAGTATTTGAGCAAACAGACCACTTTAACTCAACAAACCTGTGCTCATGCAACACTGAGGCTAAGACAAAGAGGGTGGGGTTTGTAAAGGTCACATGCATTAATCCATCTGTGGAAGGCTCTGTTTATTCTGAGGTTGCCCTCCCTACCCCAAACACTTCTGAAATATATAAAATGTTTTGTGACTTGAAGTGTTAGCAGAGGTAACAAACCCTTCCTTTCTTTGGGAATCTCTTGCAGCCCATAACCAGAACCTTCTGTTTGGTCTCATGTTCTGGGGAACTGAGCTGCCATCCTCCTCTCTGAAGAGAGATGTCCTTTGTGAGCTGTTTGGTGCTTTATAGCCTATGCTTTGAGAAATGCTGCTTTAGTTGGAGCAGTTCCTCTGTGCTCACACAACTCTGCTTCAAGGTCTTTTCCTTTGAATATTGCTATGCTTTTTTGACCTCTTGAAAGAAACAAATCTTCATCTCATTTAAAGGCTTCATTGGGAAGGTTTGTTGTGTGGCAATGGCATGTTTGTGGCTCTATGGTTGAAAAAAATGCAGTGAAGAGAACCATAGGAAAAGTCAACAACAGCCCCAAATAAAACCATAATCATTATCCCATAATTGTTACTGTACTCCTTCATCTAGCAATGATTTGTGTTGTATTCCAGCGCTGCAGGAAATGAAGCTTTCATTAGCTCTCTGTCTTGGACTTTCTTTTGGGCTGACTAATTTCTAACCAGTATCCTCTCTGCAAAATGTATTTAAATGCTTTTAGATAGGGCCACTAATCTACTGTAAGATGGTATTTGGGGGGGGTGTCTTCTCCCTGAGTTGCCTGAAAGCAGAAAGCTGCTCTGAATCTATTCCAGTTGTTGTACCTGGTGGAGTTCAGCCTTTACTTGTTCTGCTTGTCTCTCCATGGCCACTATCCCCCAGAGGCAAATAGGACTACCTCTTCTATCTTACCTCCCCTTTCTGCAGCTCCAGTAAGACTTTCTGCAACAACCTTTTTCAGCTCTGAAGTGACAACTTTTACTTCTAGTAAAATTCTAGTCTCGGATAACCAAACCTTTTACCTTGACCTGTTTCTGTTTCCCAATGGCTAATGCGCTCTATTTCTTGTTGCTTTTGGCTGTGGTGCTTCTACTTGGGGGTGCTACCTATAATGAACTCTTCTTTGTTGAAAGATCATGTAAGCAGATTCAATCTTCCCTTGATTAGATCAAGTCTGGTTGTGTCTGCTGTTTTTCTTTAATACATACTTTAAAGTGGGGAAAAGTGCAGGGTCCCTGGAGAACTTAAAAAGTAAAACCTGAGAAATTGCTTTGGATATTATCTCATACTGATCTTTTGTTCTCTAAGAGAGTTTTTCCCTGCCTCTTACATGTGGAAATAAGAGTATGAAAATAAGTCCAGGTACTTAATGTCAATTGTAGTGATACTATTTAAATGCAAATTTTGTTTTGGCCAAGCTGATCCAATAAGATGAATAGAGGGCATTTATGTAAATAAGCATATTGTAATAAGACAATGAAGTATTTGTAATTTTGGTTGTTAGCATTTTCCTGTTTCCCTAAGGATGAGTTGGCTAGGTTTTTAGGAACATAGGGAGGGATGGGAGTGGCACTTGACATTCAGTGTTGTGGGATAAATTTATAGAGCCGTAGGCTGTAGACTGAAACAGATCAGGCTCATTAGATGCCAAACAAAGGAGAGGACTTGCAATATTTCATTAGCAGCATGCTAATAGGAAACTGTAGGGAAGCAATCTAGCGTCAACCTTTTGGAGACATGATTTTTAGATCATTCAGAGCATTTCACTTTTTTAGAGGTTTGGCCTCCATCCTGTCACCCCCTTTTGAGATTTACTGGTAATACACCCACTAACACAGTCATATGAATGAAATCCATTCTTATACACGTTGTCTGTATATACTAAACAGCTCACTTTGATACTGGTAGCTAAAATTGGTTAAAATAAATTGCATGACGAATGTAAGTATCGCAAAACTTCAAATGTTGAAATATCTTATTTAGACAGAGCTTAGGCTATGTTTTTAGGTGCTCTCTGTAGTTAATGGTGGCTAGATGACACCACCAGAAAGACTTAGAATGGCACAAATTGCTCTTTAGATGTGTTTTTCTCTTTCTGTATGTTATGAGAAGAATCTGGGTAAGGTTAGATACCTATCAAATTAATCTAGGAAGATTTATTGAATCCTAAAGGACTGAATAGTGTTCCTGGTTGCTCTGAAAGTCAACATGCACTGTCTTGGGATACACAGACTTGCAGTAGTAACATTGTCTGGGATTCAGTTCTACTATGGTAGAATTCCCTTTGAAATTATAATTAGAGACCCATTCAGTAGAAGTAAGGTTATTTTATGCTTTCTCTCACCCTAAGGTATGCTGAATGTCACTCAAATCAAGACAGGAGATTAATGGGCTCTTGATATCTTACAAAATACTAGATTTAAACCACACTGAAAGGCATCATCTGCGTAGTCTTTACTGTTACTCCAAGGTATACCACGTAACACAACATTGCTTTTAAAGTTTGCACTTGGCTTTTTTCAAAAAAGCATCAGTTTGTTCCAACCCTTTCATGTACTGCAGCACACTGAAGGAAAAAGGTAATTGTGACTGTTACTTATTTAGAATTTAGTTGTGACCTGTTTTCATCAGTTTTCTGAAAATATTTGAGGTCTACAATGTCACTACTCTGAAATGCAATGCTCCTTTTGGTAAGCATTGGAAATCGGTGATTGGCCTGAATTTTATACTGAGGTAACGTCAGATATTGCAGACTGGACATATCCTATAAAATCTGCAAAAGCTGTTGTGAACAGGACCAATGTTAACAATGAGTGGTATGACTAAAATATTGTTGATATAAAACATTCAAGAATTTAATACTTAGTTTCTATAATTCAAATATTCTTGCTTTCTACTGTTTCCAATATCTTTTGGGGTATGTGTTAAGCTTTCTTCCCCCACGCTCCTGAAAACAAGATATTTACTTTCTAATTTATAAGAAATAGTGAGATTTCGAGACAACTGCTGAGCCATCTTCATCTTGTTTAGAAGACACTCCAGGTAAAAACATGGCCTCAGTTCCTCTGGAAGTGGCTTGTTTGTAGTCTGCAGCCTGAACACTTCCACTAAGCTTTCTGTCTCAATCTTCCTCCATGGAGAGCTGTGGCAATCTAGGAAATGGATTTACACCCAGCAGTGAGATATCTCAAGATAAAGGTGAGTCCAGGTCATGATAGCTGGCTGTTTATAAGTGGCATAGAATAAGTATCATGTTCCTCTGTCTGGCTTAGCAGTGCCCCTGCATAATTTATCAAGCTGAGGATACCATTGCATTTCTAGGTCACTAGCAATATTACTTAATATATGATACTGCATTTGTGGTGATTGATGAATAACTGGTAAAGATTAGACTTATTTCTTAATGATAATATACAACAGCTGTTAGAACATTGAAACAGTAAGGTAGGACTATCTTATATTGACTACGAGTATAAAATGAAATTGTCACTCTATCTCCTTCATAAGAAGGGTTTCCTTTAGGATAAAGATTCTAGATGATATGCAGCAGTGACTCTAAGACCCCTGTGCTCTATTTGAAGTGAAAATTTGGCTCCAGAAATTGTCTGAAGGTACAAGGCAATGCATGGAAATAAAAAATGTCCACTCGTTTTGGGAACTGATGGATTTGATGCAAATCTTATTGCTAGATTGGGATGTACCATATGGCTATGCCAACATGAAATACCTCTGTCTTGTCTCATCTGCTTAGTAGGTAAAGGCCAGGCTTTTAAAAAAGGTGTACTTAGCATTTTCTTTAAAGAGTTAGAAAGAAAAATACATTATGTTCTCATTCTAAGAATTGAATAAGTTTTAAAATTCTGAATCTTTCTATTACTTTCTGTTGAAGGGGACTGTCTGATAGAATTTGCTAGTGAAGTAAGAAGTAAATTTTTCCTGTAACTCAGTTATAAAGGCAGGTGGATGGTTCAGTAGACCTACAAAAAGGAAGTAATTTCTTCTAAACTATACAGAGATTTAGAATAATCGTTACACGGTCCTATTGTGTTACATTCTATCTGATTTTTCTGTAATGGTATGCTGAACAAATAACTTGCAGAAAATAATCCATCTGGCAGTCCTGGCTCTCCACTTCTGTTCCTGGAACATCTACAGCTGTATCACAACTTTTTAAAACTAATTACCAGAGCTGCACCATGAATTTTTATAAGTAATTGAGTATTATAGACACAGGGGTATTCCAGTTATCTCTTCTTCCTGATATTTGAAATGTGCCCTGTAAGTCTCAACTGTACAAAAGCCTATGAAATAAGAACATCTGGAAGATGACCATGCTCCTGCCTAAGAACCAATGGATATAGAAAGCCCACAAGTGTTTAAGGAAGCTGCTTTTGATGTTTACCAGCTGCTTCCCCTGGGTAACATAAAGAATGGAATCATCCCTCAGGGATCAGTGACAAGAGTTCTTGCTGAACAAAATCTGATTTTATGATTTCAAGTTCCCAGCCTTCCAAAGGAATGTAGAGGGATTTTGTTAAATTAGATTATTTGTTAGTAATGTGAAAATGTGAATTATTTAATTAACACAGGTATTCAGGAGTGCTGTCATGATATAGGTAGACTATTTTTTTGCAGCTGAGATTTGTTATGTAACTTCTATATTAACTTAGTAACTATTTTTGTTCTAGCACAGTTTGACTTGTCCATTCCTTTCCTAAGACATTTTTAGGGGTTTTGGTATTTCCTTCTCTTACTATGTAATTTTGAACTATGTATGCCACATGGTTCTTGTTTTTATTGATAGCAGCAAACTTTCTAGAGAGGAAGGTTGGGGGGATTATTTTTAATATTGGGCCTGCAATGTACAGTTTAGAGGTGGCTGGAATATAGTGATCACAAACATTTTGAAAAAGCTTTGGCAAAAAAAATGCATGCTTTTGTTATAAGGAACAATTCTAATTAAGCCAGGAGATATAAAGAGGACCCTTGAGAGCATTGTGTTTCAGTGGAGGCCAAATTGGTATGAGTGTCTTTGGAAAAAGAGACATATGAGTTGGGATATTAAAAACAGAATAAATGCTGGCTAGCTATTCAAAACTCTGAAACTTCCTTATTCTGAAGCATGTCAAAAGGCAGAGCTCTTGAATGTTTCAAACCCAATTTGTTAAAAAATAATAAAGTATCCCTACCAATGGTCTTTGGGCATTTACCATCTCCAGAGCTGGTAGGACTCACCAAGGACTAGATAAAGCAAAGCCAGTTAATTTAGCTCAAATCACTGTCAGCAGCGGTATTTAGTTGTAATGACAAGGACTAGGAAAACTTTTAATGAGCATTAGTGTGGTTTAAATGGAAGGGAGGGATGATCTGCAGATGGTGTATGGTAATGGTAGCCTGCCAAATTTGTTTCTCTGGCTTTGGTGAGATGATACCCATATGTTTCCTTTGCAGCCTGGCACCAACACTAGCCTGATGATTCCTATTTTGGATTCAGGTCAGCTGGAGTTAGCCTAGGGTTCTCTGCATGTGCTTTAACTTAAAAGGCCCTCCCTCTCCCATGTGGGGCTTTCACTACTTGCTTTTGTCATATTTTAATAAGCTAAGGGCTATGTCACTACTGGGTTGTATGTTGTCCCCCTGGAACCTTGGCCACAGGTGTCCCCACTCTGTTTCATTAACCATTACAGTGAATGTTTAGAACATGTTGTGCAGAAGCTGTCATGAATAACAATGAGAAGAAACCCAGGGAACCTACATCCTATACCATGCAAAGATGCATGACTACAGTCCAGTTGAAACAACAGTGCTAAATAGGACTCTTCCTCTTCTCTGAAAGTTATGCCTGGGTGTGTGCTACAGGGGTGACACATGCCTATGTCTACAGATCGTGGCACTCGTACCACTGAGTGGAGAGGGTGTACCCAGCTCTGACTGAAGTTCCATTTTTGCACTGCTCTTGCAAGCTGCTGCTTTTTGCATCTACTCTAATGCTATATACACTTGAAATTGAGAAAAGAACAGTTTAATGGTCTGATCTATAGTAACTTAGACTATGAATAGATGTACTTAATTTTGATGACCAGCTGTCATAAGCAGCTGAATTTTGGGCAGCTGAAAATGCTTCCTTACTATCTATGTATGTTAAAGTCCAATCCAACTTGTTGGAGTATGGTGGTGTTGTTTTTCTAGTTTACCTTTGTCTTTATTAGTGCACTGTGGTGTAGGCTGTGCCATCCTTCACAACCACTTGAGTTGCAGGCTTAGTGGAAAACAATCAATTCCTGATCCTTTTTTTTTTTAATAAGTGTTCTTGGTAAGCCATTGCTTATTCTTATTCTTGTTCATATCAAGTCATTGTGGAAAAAAGAAAGTTAAATTTGTACTGAAACCATTGACTGAATCACCAGAGCTCAGTAGTGGGGAATCTGGATATGGAAACCAGTTCATGGTTGAATTGGTTCTAAATGTATAAGTTTTGAAAATGCGGTTTCAACAAAGCTTCTGAGATGATCAAGCCTTTGGGAAAGGCAGCTTATTCAGGAGATGCAGTGGTAGTTTCTCTTAGGAGTTTAAAATAATGTAGAAGTTTGGTGCTGTGGAGCAAATAGATTCCCAACTGTAGAAGAAGACATGACTGTGTGACAGACCAGAGACGGGAATAGAAACAGCAACATTATGTTAGTCCTTCTCAATCAAGTTTTGTAGGAAGAGAATGGCAATGAATCTCTATACTCAGTTTGTTTCCCTCTGAATTACAGACAGTTGTGGAATGTTTGTGTCATCAGAAGTGGTTCAGAGGGAACGTGCCTTTTATGCATCACAAGCTTTCGGTGCCAGAGAAAGTTTTATCGAACAGAACAGGTAACTTGCAGAACACCAAACATCTCAAAACTGAGTAGGTGGCATGAGGATCATTTACTTTACTTCCTGGCATTGGAGCTCTGAAAGTGGAATATGCTCAGGCTTAGTGAAAGTGTGAGCTGTCTACAACTTCTCTAAGTCTGAAAGCTTTTGCACCTCTGACCGTGAGCTGAGGATCTTAATTCCACCAGCAGTCTCCAGAAGGCACATGATGTGTGGGAACTCCTGGATGTTTCTGAAACTGGAGAGTTTCAACTTATGCTCTTGCTGCAGCTTTTTAGAGCTGCAGATGAAGCGTGTACTGCTTCATCCTATTACTTGGAGCTATTAGCCCATGCTGCATTTCTTGGTTGATGCCATGAATGTGCTGTATGGTGACTGCTAGATGATATTGAGCAGTTCAGTTCTTGTTGAGGTGATGCAAATGCTTTGGCATAACTCTCACTCTCTGGACTCGGACACAGCTGCTGTAAGGTTATATTGTTGTAAAGTCTAAGTGTAGGTCTCCCTGGGCTGTTAAAATGGATGCCTTATCCTGAAGCCTTTTCTCTCGCACATAGTAGCTTTAAAGAGAGGATGGTAGGATGGTAGTTTTAAACATGATGATAACAAATGTAAAGGAAAACTGAAGTGGTATTAGTTGCGAAGTACTGGTTACAGAGGACATCTGGATTCGGTTCCTAGTTCCTGTTATTTACAACCACTTCCTTAGTTCTGTGGCTGTTTTTGCAGAATGATGTGTTTTCAGTAACTGTGATGTGCTTTGAGGCTGCAGTAAAAAGAAAAAGGAAGAAACTTGTAATTGGCTCTGTCACAGATGCAAGTAGTGAATAATGTATGGCCAAAACATTGTGCTCTCTTTGCTGCAGGGAGGCAAAAACTGAAGTGTTTGGTGTGAAGGTGAAACTAGATGTGGGGGACACACCAGGAGTTCAACAAGCAGTAACAGGATCTTGCAGAAATGAGCCTTTACAAGTTCATCCACCTTATCAGTAGTTTGCATGCTCATAGCTTAATACTAGTCGGGATCTAGTGAGAACAGCCAGGAATTACTCCAGTGCTCCTTCAACTGAAAGCTGCAGACAACATGTGCACTAGTCTCTGCTTGAAATGCCCTCTTATGTCAGAAAGTCCCAACTTAATGATATTATCCAATGTTTCCTCCCTGAAGCAGCATTTTTTTCTAGTAGGTAGAAAAGAAAAGGTGAGAATAAACAGCCTGTTTTTTGTTTACCTGTACTGGATCTCTGTAACTCACACTTTACAGATTGCTTGTTCATCAGACTGAGAGTAAGACTCTTTCACAGCACTGATCCAAAGAACTTGTAGGAAAACCCAGAACTCTGAAAGGTGAGACTTTGACTCTGCAGATGAAGACTGCAGGTTTTCCTATGAAAATCCCTACCAATACAAATCTGTACCCTTAGCAACAGAATGCCTTTGGAATTCAAACTGTGGTGATAAGGACTTCAACAGGAGATGGATCATTAATTCCAAGGTGGATTATTTTTTTTCTAGCCTGTGGTCCAACCAGAGAATAGGGGTTTCTAGATGCAGATTTTGGTAAGGTTCTTGAAGTCAAAGTAAATGGAACTGGAAAAGCTGATAATGTGAGTTTAAAAAGATTCTATTACAAGGGAATTTTTGTTCTCTTTTGATCACACTTGTCAGTCATGGTCTGAGAATCTTTCTACTTGGTTCTGTCACCTTGTGAGATACAAAGATATTTCAAAGCTTGAGATACCTAGAAGTGTTTTTAGGTAAGTGTCCCACTAAAAGGATTAAAATGGCTTTGCGCATGTGATCTGTTGAAGTTTGGGATGAAAATGTTAATGAGTGTTTGCTCCTGAGGTTTGTACAGAGACTAGAGATTTGGTCACAGTATTACAATGCTCCTGTGTTTTAAAGGACAGTTCTGACAGCAAACATCTTACACAGTCCACTGGAATAAAACAAGCTCTTGAAGATTATGAGGGGTTACCTCTGAGGAACACACTGGTCCAAAACCCCACAGAGGTTATGTTTCATAATAAGACATTTACTGAGGGCTTGCTGTGCCTCCCAGGGCAGATGCTGCTTGTGCTGACGCTGTGGCCTTGCTGCTAAACAAATTGTGACCAGCATGATGAGGTGGTATGAAATTAATGGTGGTAATATAGAAATTATTTGTTGGCTTCATGTCAGCATACTGAAAGCCTTTGGTAAGGGCATTTAATTCTAGTAGTACTGTTATTGAGTAGCTGTAGTAAAATTGCAACTTAGTTCAGAGATCCCTCATTCTTTTGGTGTTTTTAAAAATGAGCACACAGCAAGCCTATTGCTAGCAAAAACATATTGCAGCTCTAGTTGGGCACAAGAAGAGTGTGTTTCTAATGTATTAGATGGTTAATGGGCTGTGTCAGGCTTGTGGGGATAGCAATGTACAGAACAGAGCTCATATATTACTTGAACTCAAACTCCAGAAAAGATACTCTTGAGTAGATTTTTCTATGGCATGATTAAAATGTTTACAAGCAGAATTCCTTCTATGCTTTTTGACATGTCTCTACAGTTCAGAGATTTTACTTAAGGCTATGTTTTCCAAAGCTGTTGCTTGGCAAAGTGTCTGGGTGCTTCATTGATCCTGGGCTTCTCAGCCTGCAGAGAAGCTACTGGAAGATGTTCAGGCTGATTTCTGAAAAAGTCCTATGCTGCTAAAACTCCTGTCTTGTGGATCCTGAGGGAAACCAAGGAAGTCCTCAAGAATTTCCAGTGTTTAACTTAATTCCTACAAATGATTTTTGGCTGACTGGAAAGCTACCGGAACTGTGGAGTACCTGCCCAGCCTGTGGCTGTGCTGACAGCTGGACCTTACTGGAAAATCATTTAAGTGCTGGCACTGGAAAAACCCTTGAAGAATGAGCTAGCTGGAAGCTCTTGGAGAGAGTGAATTTGTGTTGCCAATTGCCATTCTGAGGAAAAAGAAGCACAGATAAACATGTGTTTGGTGTTCTTCCATTTAGGAAAGAGTCAAACTTTTTTTTCTTTTTCTTCCAAAATGACTTTTTTTTTTAATATTTGAACAAAACATTTTGGTCTTATCAAAACATGATTTCCTAATTCACTTCAGTTTTAAGCGTGTCAAGATGCTTTAAAAGGCAACAAAATGGAAGTGTGGAACCCATGCAAACCATTTTCTTAGGAAAAAAACCCACTTTTATTCCTGTAACTCTACCTGCACTAAATGAGCCTTTTCTGTTCTGTAACCTGTAGGTGCTATGGAGTGTGAAAAGTCACATAAGAATTAAGACGTTTTCAGCTATTTGCTGCAGTATTAGTGTGATAATGTTGCACACCATTATTGATGTCACTGTAAGACTGTAGATTAGAACCTGTTTTCCCACCATTAATATGGCAATTACTAGCACAATCTATGGGTATGAATGCATACACATGCTTTGCTGAGCACCATGAGTAATCATAGATGGAATGCATTTCACTCCTGATCTGAGCCTGAAGACTCATATTGTTTAATAAACTAAATATCGTTTAATTTAGCTTTTTCGTTATGATGTCTCCCATGATTTTTTCTTTCTGGTGGACACAGAGCTTCCTGAGGTAACAATCAGGTAGGTGGCAGGAATCTGGGGGTTGGGAGGTAGAATAAAAAGCTCTTTCCCTTGCTTTATCTGTCTTAATGAGAGTAGGAAACAACATGGCTTTATCACTCTTAGTCCTTTGTAAAAGTATCCAAAAGTGTGTACAACACAGCTCAGTAGGTGGGAAAGGGCTAAGCAAGCATGTGTTCATTACAACTTGCTTCTAAATAAATTCTGTATACTCACAGGGTAGTTCAATTCCTGAAATACTGTTGGTCTAATAATTGCTTGTGAAAACATGAGAAATGAGCTCATTCATAAGTTCTGCTCTCTGAATAGTTACCTTTTCCCTTTTGTCTTTGCCTCATCAAGCATATCGTGCTCTTTTCAGAGTAGGTTCTATCTTTTGTATTTGTACAATACTAAGTGACAGCTCTGCCTTCTCTGAACAGCCTCCTCTTGCTTCTGCCAGACAAAATGCTATAGAAAATTATATTCTTCATGATATAAGATGGAAATGGATACTTCTCAAAATTCTCTTATTTGTGAGATTATTATCTTCAAATGAGTAGATGTGCCTGACTCTAATACAAGCTTTGGTTGCAGACCAGGGTTTGCAACCCTGAATTTCTAAACCCTGTCCAGTTTCACTGAAACTAAACTTGACAGTTGTTGGCTTACATCTAGTATATTAGTATTAACACAGGAAAGCATGCTGTGACATCCCCAGGGATGAGCTGAAATCTTGTACATTATTTCTACACCTCTCTAAGCTACTTGCAATTATTTCAGAATTGTTAAGAAAGCAAACATTGAAGGAAACAAAGACTCCTGGCCTAGCAAGCAAAAGAAAGCATCCATGACCAGCTGGATCACATTCTGTCCACATCCTTGCTTTTATTGGTTGTTCAGTAAAGGTCTTGCCAGCCCTTCTCTTGTTGCTTCCAGACGGAAAATACTTGCACAAAGGTGTGTAGCACACTGTGGGCAACACAACAGATCTTTTTTTGTTCTGATCTTTTGGACCCTGGAGACCACAAGCAGTGAAGCTTTGATATGTGCTATAGGAAGAATGCATAGACAGATGACAGACTGGCCAGGAATATCACCCTTCTGTTTAATGGCAGCACTGTGGTGAAGTACCTAGTATGTGTCTTGCTGAGAAGCACCAGAGGTTGTGACAGCAAACAAGATAGTCTGCTTGTGGAAGAC
>WTXV02025006.1:0-12556 GCA_009823435.2 Nymphicus hollandicus | reverse complement strand
TGAAAGTCAAAACCACAGCACTGCACCAGCTACTGAGAAGGAATAAAAATGACTGCTACTGCTGAACCCAGGACAGACAGTGAAATGTGTGTCTACATTCCTGAAATAATTCTATCACTAGAGTTTCTAACTTTTCCACTGAAAGGGGAATGCCTGAAATCAAGCTAGGTAGCATCCTTAGAGGACAGAAGATACCAAAACCTCTGAGTTGAAGTTGTCTGTCTACCCAACAGATTAGGCAGCCGAGTAGAGATTAAAACTGAAACAGGACATGAAAGATAACAGGATTCAAATTTTATGTCAGATGCTTCACTGAAACTCACTGATCTAAAGCCTGCAGAGCTCCTACTCCTTTAGGAGAGGGTTGCCTTATGTGGTTCTTAACATTGCTTCTTTCTTCCTGGCTGAAAGTTTTCTAATGTCACTATTTCCAGCCTATTTTGTGAAAGATGCTTTTTAAAGTAGGGTGTCCCCTGACAGGGACACCTTTGAAAGCAGTGGAGGGTGTGATTATACCTGTCCTTGCTCTTAAGTTTCTATCAATGCAGAATTAAGGCTGGTGTTTTGTTTTGTTGGGGTTTCTTTTTTTCTGGGGGGAAGGGGGAAAGGGTAATACAAAAAATGATGAAATAACACCTCTTTCTCATTTATACATAATACATATTACTTGCCTCACGTAATTCACTAGTTGGAAGTTTCTTTAATGAAGGTAATAACCCATAAAGAAAAGTAGGTATCTGCTTGACTGGAATTGGCTTAGCTTTTCTGCTTCTGAGTGGCAGAACACTTCAGTAGTTTTCCTCCACTCATGTAAGAAATGATCTGGGGATTGCATGGCATTGATCTAACCGAAGCCAAAATGAAAACCTAAAGCTTTGCTTCTTTGTAGATTCAATAGCAGATCGAGTCAAGTATTTAGACTGTGTTGTGTCAGAAGATATCTTCCCATCTGGAAACGCATAGCTGTGCCTGTCTGAGAAATCACAGCTTTCTCTTAGGATTCCACTGGTACCACTGGGACTCTGCCAATGCCAAGAATTTTGACTGTTGAACCCTATAGGGCCTGTCATGGGATCAGCGCTTGAAGCTGAGCTTTACTTTCATTAGAGCAATTCACTGGGTGAGCAACACCATGCATCTGTGAAGTGCTGTAGCATTCATCTTTTCAACTTAATTGTGATGGGAGTGCCATCCAGGAAAAAGCACAAAAATAATCTTATGTTCCATACAACATTTAATCACACCCTTAGTACTAAAAACATTTCAGCTTTTTTTTCTGGCTGCTTCATTAGCTTTCTATCTTTTCAATTCAGATCATATGATAAATTTGCATCTCCATTGCCCTGCATCTTAATTTCTCTTTTTGGTAATAGCATCATGCCTCAGTGCCTTAATTGATTCATCACGCAATGTCTTACTATGTTTCATAGGCTACTTGCTGGTCCGCGTGAGCTAATACTTCTGCAGTAGTGATCACAAGACATATTTCAGACCATAAAACTATATCCTACTATAATTTTATGCATTATATAATGGGTTGACTTTCAATATGACAAAGTCAAACACAGGTAAGTAGAACCAACATTGTATTCATTCATGATAAACCTGGTTTTGGTTTCTTTAGAAAAGCTGAAAAATCAGTTACTTTCAAGCATACTTGTTCTTATGGAAAAGCCCAGTAGGAGCCCAGAAGAGTTGGTAAAATATGTTAATTTATAACAAGTTTCATAGTGTCATGTAAAATTTAACAGGCAGTCTACTGCCAACACTGAAAATCTCCTGGGATAAAACTATTTCCTCAGTTCTACTTGGTGGTTTAAGGAAAAGTTAGAGAAAAAAGATTACATTATCTACAAATTCTGCAGGTTATAACTGTTTCTTTAGGATGTTACGCTCTGTAGAGCCTATTTGTTTTACACATATTGTAACTTGGAAAGCTTTTCTGGGGAAAAGTGAAAATATCTGCTTTAAACAACCTACACTTCTAGATCTTACGCTATTTAATACTTTCATGAAACACATTTTCGAATGCCACTGAAAGTTATTACTCTATTTCTAGCCATTGTATTTGTGCTTGTGAAGGCCTACATATGAAACAGTATGGAAGGTGGAACTTGAATAGCTTGTTTTCATTGTCCAAACTAAAAGAGAGAAATAACAGATATGCAGTGAAAGAAAGGCCTGTGCTTAAATACCAGGCTTCCTTGTACTCATACAAGGGTTTTGCTTTAATCCAGTGCTGCTTGTGATTAAGCTTTGGAAGTATGATAAGCAGTCTGATGCTTAGGTGAGATGAAGATGACCCAAACTCTAGTGCTGTAAAGGTATATAGGGTGACCTGATTTTGGTGATGCATTTTATATGTGGTCAAAGTAATCTAGATGGTATGGTTAAACTGTTTAACTTTCAGAGGT
Organism: Nymphicus hollandicus; assembly: GCA_009823435.2. Taxonomy (NCBI): domain Eukaryota; kingdom Metazoa; phylum Chordata; class Aves; order Psittaciformes; family Cacatuidae; genus Nymphicus; species Nymphicus hollandicus. The sequence continues at coordinate 10,142 of WTXV02025006.1, read as the reverse complement.
GAAATGGATTCTACCCTGCCTTTTTCTATGTCATTAAGTCAGCTGAGGAATAGCAAGTATACTATGAGTTTGGGTGTCTCTCATTTCAGTAATAAGTCCTATGTAATAGTGCCTTGAGTGAAATAAACTTAAATAGCCATCCCTACTATCTGATGTCTACTGCAAACAAGGTTGATCTCGGTGGACTACATCAATGTTGAAAATGCAGTGCTTTGTCTCTGCTAGGATTTGATATTAAAGTAGGTGCCTTTGTGCTGAAAACTCTAAGTCTTGGTTATACAGCATGTCTATATTCAATGGAGTTTCCAGAGTTTAAAGTACAGAGGGGGACTTACTCTAGTTCTAAGGGAGCTATGTTGGGTAGTGCAAACAGCGTAGTTGCTTCTGCTTGGTGCATTGCATGGGGTAACTTTCTCTGTCACTAACATTACAAAACTTGGGCTTTATGGCAGCTCTTTTACGCCTGTTCACTGCATTGTTTCATGTACATATGAAATAAGTAGTTTTCAGTTAGGCTAGTCTAAAAGATTCCTAGTCATGTGTTCCAGGTGATACATCTTTGCTGCAGAGTCTGACCTGAAATGGCTTGTGGTTTAAACCTGACCTTTTGAGGGGCCAAAGTGTTCTGTGTGATCAGAAAAACTGTCATGAGATGACAGTCAAGTGCAGGACTTTAATGTTGTCGTTAGCTAAGAGGTTTAATGCACTGGAATGCCTTAGTGTTCTCTAAAGGGAATGCTAATGTAGGCTAAAACATGTCTGATGCAAAGTCACCCATTGCAGCCTGTAATGGTAAGCATTGCAAGAATGTTGTGACATTGATTAGGATGATATATTTAATATAATACTAGGGCATTACCCAATGATGACTGCAGACTTCATTAGCCACTTTTTTTGTGTTGTCTAGATAAACCAGGGGCTATTTACGATAGTCCATCTTTCTGAATGGCTTTATAAAATGGAATTATTAATTGCTAATTTCTTGTAATGTGAATTAATCCTTCTGCTTGAAGCACTACATTTACCATTGTCTTTCTTCCACTATTTTACAATTCTAAGCTTTAAAACTTTCAGGGAGGTGAGAAACATGATCAAGGACAGGTTAACTCAATGTCAAACTGACCAGGATCAGTGTTCAGAGGCAGTAGCTTCCTAGGCCGGGCTTAGACTACTGACATGGACAACCACTGCCTGGAGTCTAGCCAAAGGGGCAGTTTTCAATGGCATTTAAAAGGCAGATAAACACATGATTTGAAAGCCTGAAAGAAAGGACAGAAGAGCAGAAGTTTCAAGAGGTACAAGGCAAAAGACCTTACAAAAAGCCAAGAACTGAGGAAGTCTTTGCAACAATAGGCTGAGGAGCAGACAGGGCTGTAGACAGCTAGACAGAACTTCAAGGTTGTAAGGTCAGGGCTGGACATGGCTGCCACAGTGACTTTCCCTCACTGCCTGGAAGATGAGACAGCTACCAGGCAAGTATCATGATGCATCCCCTTGCTTGCCATCTGAAAAAGCTCCCCTCAAGCGCTGCACCCTACAAATTCTGCTTTAAGGGCAGGGTGGATGGGTCTTAATGTAGAGACATTGATTCTTAAGCAGCTCATGCAGGGAGGCTGTTCTGGCATCACAAAAGCCCTCTGTTCAGGCTAGTTGGCAGGAATCCTGGCTGGGGATTAGGTGTAAACAGTGTTAGGGCTGTGTTTGGCACTTGTCTGCCCCTGTACCATCTTCCAACAAATTTGTCATTAAATTCAATACAGACCCAGCTGAAAGACCTTAAAAATTGCTTTCTAACAGGTTGTTTTCTGTTGTTTCTTTTTTTCCACAAATGTTGCATACAGCTCATAAATAGCTGCATAATTTATATTAATGCATTAGACATTAAGATCTAGGATCATAAAGTCTTAATGCTGGTGCATTGTGCATTTTGTAAATAGTAATAGAAAGTCAACAAAAAGCTAGGAACAAATTTTGCAAGGTATAACTTTGATATTTTCATGTTTGTTTATAAATGCGTCTTCAGAGTACTGCTTGGTATGAGTAACTTACGGGTTAGCACTTGGCACAACAGGCAGCTAAACTTCTAAATCACTTTTTTGAGTTTAAAGAGCTCTTTTATGGGATAAAGATAAACCTAGAGGTCAAATGCAAGACAGGACTATGCTGGATTTTGTGCAGGAGGTGGCTCATTCTCAGATTTGTTCAGATAATGTGGAAGCCTTGAAAGCTCTGGAAGGAGAACTAACAATCTGAAAGCAGTTTGAATCTAATGCTTGTTAAATTGAGTTAAATGGTATGGTTTTAAACATAATTCAGCCTATACTGTATTCTCTTTAAATGTATTTGCTGATGAATAGCTGAGCATGTTTTTGTGTGGAAGTTGAGACTGTGTAGCTAATTGATCTGTTGAGGTGCAGAGGGCACAAAGTCCTTTTCTACAGGAAGAAATTGGTGTGCTCTCAGCACACAGTACTGAGCAGTATTGCTTTTCCTGGTACTGCTTGCAAGTAGCTTTATTAGCATCTTTGTGTTGAGTGTTAAGAGGGAACAGGGACTGAAAAACTGTCTAAAAGGGAAAAGCTGCTGTTGCTGTGTACCAGTGTTTGCTAAAACTGCAGGAATCTGTCAAGGCTGGATGAGTGTAGTCTTTTCTTGCTGGAGAAACAGAAGAGATTGGGATGAGGTGGGGTTGGATGCTCAAATAAAGCATGTAACAGACGTCAATCCCTACAGCAGATTGGTGGCAAGTGTGGGATAAAGTGTAAAAAGCTGCGAATTGGCAATAAAATTCAGACTGGAGTAGAGCACAGGAATGCCAATAGGAACTTTAAAGGTGTATCTGCATCTCTTATTATTATTCTATTTTTTAAGTGATTGCTTAAAGTATGGCAGGGACATGAGAGTTGAAAGGGAATTAAAACCCAAGGTGAATCTTTAAGACCAGCTGTGTGTTTGAACTATTTCTTACAGGGAGTTAGGAGTGAGCTGTGTAACACAGGTGTTCATCAGGCACAGAGAAGCTGGCCACTATCTGGGAAGCAGAGAGCTCTCACCCATATGAGAAAGACCATGAAGCTGCAGAGATTTTTCTTTTTGTGGACCTCTGGGATAAAGAGGCCGTTTTTTCTGCACTTGGATATGAACGTATTTTCAGAGCATTGGCCTGGTAATAGGAAGTTCAACAGTGCAGATGAGAACACTCTCATGTCACAGAAGAATGGAAAGCATGCAAATTGTAACTAATTTCACTTTTCTTGTTGGTTTATGCCACATGGAAAAGCTGCTTTTCCCAAAACATCTCTAAATGTTCATGTTCACTTCTTTCATAAAGATGACTTTTATAATCATGTATCTTTTGATCTTAATTTTTAAAAATACACAGATTTTGCATTGTCGAACCCAACAAAAGCTGTAGGAGTCCTGACTACATCCAACAGAGCTAGACCTTAGTACTAAGGATTACAAAACAGAAAAGCATGGCTGAAAACCCCTCTCATGCTTTAATTTAGGCTGAGAAATCAAGACTGATGGGACTGTTGGCTGTAGTCTGACCTTTCTTATATTCTGTAAAGTGTTATATTTGTACCAACAAACTCATGGGGAAGAGAAGACTTAATTCTCCAGCTGTGTAGATGTAATCCCAAAAGTATTGCCCTGGGTGGTGATCCTGGTATATGAGAGGGCTTTGGAAGTGAGTTAAATGGTGAGAAGCTGCAGATTTTGCGCTAGTGAGCAAAACTGCTTCCCCTTAGGTTAGAGAAGAGCTTGGATCAGGAAAGGTGTGCACCCACTGCGTTTTCTGGCCTCGCGCCCTATGCCAGCACCCTGAAACAGAAGCACTGGAATGGACCAAGCAAGAGCTGGTTTAGGCTGGGGCTGGCCAGGCCACCAGTCCCATAGATGAAGCAGCAACAGTTTATGGTGGTGAGCAACAGTACAGGGTGGTCAGGTTCTACTGGAAGCATTTGTAGTTGCACCTCTCCTTTGCATTGCTGTTGTGCTTATCTGATGCAGGTGCACAGATGAAAAGGATAAATCCCTGACATCCTGCTTGAACTGCTCTCCACTGACAGCAGGTTCAAAAACCTTTCTGCAGCAGTTGTCATAGAAAGGAATTGCTTAGCTTATCTGCTGATTTCTGTGGATTTTTCTCTTCAAGGGGATTAGTCTGACTCTTGGTGGTGTTTGTTTCTTCATACATGCCTCTGAATTTAAACAGAAGAAATAATGAACAGAGGAATATCTTGTTGCTTAACCACAAGGCATAATGTGCCTTACCATGAGATAGTTGTCCTGTTCTTAAAGTGTGAATAAACACACTTTTTTCATTAGGAATGCAGCTGAGTAACTTGGCTGATAAATACACAGATTTGGGGTGTTGCCTGCACAGAACCACCTTCTTTGCATGTAAATCTCCCTGTTAGTATGGGAGAAAATGTTATTACTTTAATGTTCTGTGACCAAACACCTACTTTCCATCCCATCCCACTTTTGTCTTCAAACACTATTGCATAGGAACACTTACATTGAAAGATTCATTTTTCTGGCAATTTTAGCTTCATAGGCTGAATCTGCTGAAACTATAGTAAAGAGAATAAGAAACAATGATGAAGATATGCATTATGTTCCTGTTGCATCTCCACTGAATGGGAAATGTGCCAATGAGTATGGCTATTGCTTCTTGGCTCCCAAATTAAAGGCAGATTTTCTGAGATTGTGATTTTTGCTGGGCAACTGTTTTGAATAGGTGGTTTTGAGATAAGAAAACTAAATGATTTTAATGTATATTTGAACAGGAGGCATTTATTGCAACTTCTGTAAGAAGGAGAAAAGGAAATTTCTGATCTTTCCTGAAGAGTTAAGCAAGTCTTGGGTCTCCATTTCATGCCTCTTGGCATCTGTTATTCATATGATGTGTCCTACATTCATCCTTCCTCCAAACTGTATTTGTTCTTTTCACCTATGCTGCATTCCAAATTTGACTGTTTTGTTTTTCTTGAGGTACTGCAGTAATGTATATGGTACATCAAATAGCTGGAAAAATTTTAGGAACATGATTGACCTTTATGAATCTTTTACAGAAGGACCAAAGAAAGCCAAACCCAAGTAGAGAAAAATGGGAAAGAAATATAGCCTTGTTGCAGAGTGATTGAGGAGACCCTGCCTTAGTATTTATTAGTTATCTATTTCATGGATAGAATCCACCTTTGCTGAGCAGCAGCTCTCTGGGCTGCTCACATCTGTTCCCTCTCGCATGTTCTATGAGCTTGGGGAAATCACTCAGCAATGGGCCCCTCGGGTCTGTACTGGGACGAGTACCATTTATTATCTTCATGAATGATGTAGACAGTGATACTGAGTGCATCCTCAGCAAATTTGGACAAGCTTGAGAAGTGTGCCATGTGAATGGACCTCATGTGGCTCAACAAGGTCAAGAGCAGGGTTCTGTACCTGGGTTGATGCAACCCCCAGTATCAGTACAGGCTGAGGGGTTAGTGGATTGAAGGCAGACCTACTGGGAAGGATTTAAGGAATGTAATGTATGTAAATGGATGTAATGGATGTAAAGCTGGACATGAGCTGGCAATTTGTGCTTGCAGCCCAGGAAGCCAACCATATCCTGGGTTGTGTAAGAAGTGTGGCCACCTGCCCCTCTACTTCATGCTGGTGAGACCCCACCTGGAGTACTCCATCCAGCTCTGGAGTCCTCTGTACAGGAATGACATGGCCCTGTTGGAGCAGGCCCAGAGGATGGCCACAAAGATGATCAGAGGGGTGGAACACCCCTTTTATGAGGAGAGACTGAGAGAGTTGGGGTTGTTGAGCCTGGAGAAGAGAAGGCTCCAGGGAGAACTTATTGCAGCCTTTCAGTACCTAAATGATCCTATAGGAAATCTGGAGAGGGACTTTTTAGAAGGGCATGTAGGAATAAAACAAGTGGGAATGGTGAATCTACCCTCCTTTAGCTTAAAACATTAGGTGTAGGGAAGAAACCTTTTACAAAGAAGGTGGCGAAACACTAGAACAAATTCCCCAGGGAGGTGATAGGTGCCTCATTCTTGGAAACATACAAAGTCAGGTTGGAAGGGGCTCTGAGCAACCTGATCTTGAAGATGTCCTTGCTTATTGCAGCAGGGAGGGTTGGGCTAGATGATCTTTAAAGGTTCCTTTCAACCCAAACTGTTCTATGATTATTCTATCTGTAGCTGAATTTTGACGATATTTGGGAAATGAAGGAGAAAAACATCATTGAAACAATAGATGTTATGATTACTGAAGCAGTATTCTTCATTATCTCTGACATAAATGCATTTCCTGGCTTCCCAGAGCATTTGAAAGGGCTGTGTTCTTGGGGATTTTTTAAGAACTAAGTAACAATTTCTGAAGTTAGCCCTTTGGATGTGACATCAGGAATATAAACCCTTGACTTAAACTGCTTGGCTGGCCCCATCTTGTTGCCTTGAATGCGTTCCAAAGTACAAAGAAGTGCTGAACTCAGCTGCTCTCAGCTCAGTGCTGTCTTCTGATGGAAGCTTTGATGTGTGCATGTGTGTGTGGGTCCCCAGCAAAAAAGCAGGGGTCCTTACAATCTGGTGGGTGTTCCCTGTCACTAGTGCTTCTGTTGCTGCTTCCAAGACCAGAGATATTCTGATGAAGATCCTTAGATGCTCAACATACCTATATTTTTTTCCTGAATTTTAGGTTTAGTCTTAAATGTCTCATTGCAGCCTTTGTCTATAGCAAATGACTGTTTTGCTACAAGTCATTTTAATGGCTATTATTAATGTTTCTTGAGCTATTTATCTTAATGCTCTGGATATTTTTTTATTTCAGAGGCTCTCTCCTGAATCATTGGCGCACTCTGATTTGATAAGGTGTAATGCATGCTCTCCTCTGACTGATTATTGTTGTCACTCACTACAGGTTTGCAGTTTCTTCAAAGGCACGGAGCCCTGAAATCTGCCAGGCAATGCCTGGAGCTTCTGGCTGCCAGCTTCCATCAGCAATGACCAGGGAGAAAGCTGCCTTTTCCCAAATCACTTTACATGCACTGTTATTGCTTATATAATTTGTTTCTCTTAAGTGTTCATCTTTGGTGGTTACAGAGCCAGAAGCCTGTACTGCTCACTTCAGTTGCTGTTCTGCTACAGAGCACTCCTGAAGTGAACACACAAAAAACCCCAAAGATTGCCTTTCGCTTCCTTGCCATTCTCTTTTACATAGCTACACTCAGAGCTAACTAATCCATCTTTCTTGTTCTGAAGAGAAAGGATATTTAGCTATACTTGTACTAGTCTAAATCCAGAGATGTTTACAGGTCTGCAGTTCAGTGGTTTTAACAATTATAATCCAGATTTCTGTCTATTGCTGGAGTCAAATAGCTGTATTTTTCCCACCTAAAAGCCCTTAAGCTACCCCTGTCGGGAAAAATGCCACTTCCCTTCACTCCTCCCAGAATAAATCCTAAACAAGCCTCTGTTTTGTTTTGGGATGTTGTTTTTTTTCTTATGATTTAATAGCACTTCAATTATCAGCCTGTAAAAGGAAGATTATCTCAAAGCCCTTATGGTCCATGTGCATTCAGATTATCTGCAGATAACGGAATTAGTACTTTTAAAGGAACGGTGTAGAAGGTAGGCAAGCAGACAGCAGTGACCAGGCTCAGACCCCAGGTTCTAGATTTGCCCCATTCACAATTGTCATCCAGCTATTTACGACACAGCAATGACTTTAGTCTTGCCCATACAGCTAACACAGATCCTATAATATTAGCTTTGTTAATTTCAAGGATTAATCTGTTTAGTTAAAAATTGTATTTGCATTTGGTGGATAGCTATTAAGAATTGTACCTAGGGAACAACTTTCTAGTTTTGTGTCTTTTTCTCCTATATGCTACACTATTATCCTTGGGAATGTTTCTGTGTTAGTAATAGGTGTCACTTTCTCTACCTCATGTATAACATCTTTCTTGTGTTTGAAGGGTTCCCAGGTGTTGTCAATAGGTGAACCAGTTTCTGATGCCAACAGCACCCTAATCAACCTTGACTAAGAATTTTTGTTGGTTTTCAAATAGCTTGGTCATCATTTTACACATTTAGGCAAGCAGTGGGGAAAAAAAAATCGTATGAAATGAGAGGAAAAAGAAATGTAACCAGTGATAACATATTTGGACACAGATTTGTGCTGATAGTAGGCTTAATGGTATTAGGGTCTTTCTCTGTGACAGTAGCAGTGCTAAATCTTTCTGCTGAAGCTTGGCAGCTGGAGCTGAGCTGGATGCTTGCACTGCTGGGGTTAGAGGTTTTCTCTGTTTAAAACTCCTTATCTTTGTTATGAGTGATACAAGAACATGATAGTATATTTATTTTCCTTTTATTTTTTTTTTCCTGTAAATACTGTGAAGCCCACCAGTCCTTTCTGGGACAGTGCAAGTTTCTGTCTCCTTATCAAGTATCAGAGCCAAAACTAGCCCAAGAAAACCCATCAGAAACCCAAAAAATCCCAGTAGATTTCTATATAAAGCTTGTCAAAAGTCACCATCAAAGTACAAGGAGGTAATTTAAACTTGTGTTGCTTTTCTAAGACATGCATCCTTAGCCATTTTTAATTTACTGTGTCCTTTGCTTATTTTTGCTGTTGTCTCTCCCTCACTGATTTTCATAATTTGATAAAGAACAGTCTGTTCTTACTGCAACTGGAAAAAACAAGTCCCTTTTACTGGAAAAGAGAGGTAAAAGAAGGCCTACTTTTCCCTTCCCAAAAGGGAACCAATAAAGTTCCAAAAAGAGGGTGAGTGGTAAGTGCCTGTATCAGGGATGCTCAAACAAGGTTTCTAAAAGAAAGAAAATGCAAAATTGAGCTACTGATTGTTGTGCTTAAAAACACAAGCCAGCAAAAAAAGCTGCTACTTGCTGTCAAAATATGTCTGTTGATTTTTAATGTGTTGTTCTGGGGAGAAGTTACAACTCTTAAATGTGACATAAGTCAATGAATGTGTGAAGCAAGATGATCGGGATATTGTGGTATAACAAGTTTCCTAAAAAAATGGTTTTGGTTAGTTTCAGCCAGAGGTTTTTGTAATAACTGAGCTGTCGCTGATGTTCATCTAAGTGGCATGCTGTAAAAGATGAGTTAAAAATCATTTTGTGCAATGGGGGAAGCTGTATGTTCTGAATGATATGGAAAAGGGGTAAATGAAAAGAGAATTGAGACTTGATACAAAAGAGGATAAAATTAAAACTGTTGCTGAAGGATTTCACAATCTCAAGTTTCTGAACAAAAACATGGCAAAATAATTCTCTGTTAGTAAAAGCAGAGTAATGAACACTGGGAAGAATATTCCCATAGCTGGATGTGCACAGTGATGGGCTTAGAATTAAATATTGTCACTCAGAAAGAGATCTGTGAATAGTATTTTTGGTTAGGACAAGAACTTGAAGGCCAAATGAAATAATGCAGAAGGTCTGAGCGCAAATAACTTTGATGGCATCTTTGGCAGTATAATTATGTGCTGCATTGAATGTTTTGAAGGCCAGAAATATAGATGGTTTCAAAAGGCAGATGGTCATGGAAGTAAGATTCATCAAGAGTTCATAAACAGAGGATAGTAGTGAAAGTTCCTGCTCTCAAATTTTCCCAAATGAGGTTTGCTGGGAGTATAGATCATATAGACAGAGGAATAATGCTATGTCTGCCTTATGCATGTTCTGCCTGCTACTGGGAGTCTGATACTCAAAACGTTTTAACCTAAAAGCTTGAGCTTCCATTTTTTGCAAAAATATAGCCAAATTCAATTTCTTCATGCAGGGGGTCTTTGGGAAATATGAAACATCCTGTGGGGTTTTTATTTTTTACAAGCAGAAATACAAAAATTCTCTGGCAAGATCAGTGTAACAAAGGAAGGACAAATATTAAAGTAACTGTTTCACCTAATGCTTCACTTAATGGCTTGTATAATGAGCTTTGTGATGACCATTAGGTAAGCACCTTTTCAATGTCATTAGGGAAGGGCTGCTTTCAGTTCCCAATGGTACCTAGCACAGACTGACAGGTTTTTTTTACTGTAATTCTGTACAGAGGGTAGTATAGGAATGTATTAACTTTCCATCTCAGGCTAAAGTAATTTAAATTTTTCTAGTTCA
>WTXV02025003.1:0-40314 GCA_009823435.2 Nymphicus hollandicus | reverse complement strand
GTACAGTTATAAATGAAATTAAATGTTTCTATATTAATAAATCTAATATTTTATATAAGCCTTTTCATAAGGTTTTATATATAAAAAAACCCAACTTAGTTCAGTCTACAATTCATAAAAAAGGCACTAAAATTTCCTATGTTCAGATTCTACCTTGTCAGTCAAACATGTCAGTTTTCACTGAATTGTAAGTCGTTACAAATAAAAAAACTAATTTGCAAGTAGATAATAATGAGATCCATTCATGATGCATTTGGACTAGGTTTTGGGTTTTGAACAGCTCCAGTTGACATGAAGAAATCCTTCTCTTCAATGTACTAAGATCACTAGACACTTTTCATATTTTTTTTTCTCTGAAAGCCAAGACAATCTCCTTACTTTCTAGCCCAAAATATGGGCCATGGAGTCTGCCTTTGCTGAAGAACCATTACAGTCCTGAATTATATGACATCTGTTAATTAAAAAAGTCCTGATATACTTCTTATTTATATCAGTACCATCAATTTGACAAAAACATTCCCATGTTTTTAATTGTTTGATTTGAAATGGCTATAACACTCTATCAAAACTGAAAACAAATTCTTTCTGTCTGTGCCTTGGCATTCACAAAACTCAAGGAAAGATATTCTTGCTATAAGCCTTTACTGAGGGAATAAAAATTTAAAATAAAGTCAATGCCAAAATGATTACAAGAAGTATAGGTCAATTTAAGTCTTACCATTTTAATCTAATTTATAATTGAGTATCCTCTAAAAGCTTTATTCTATCATGAATTATTTTAACAGCAGTTTCCCTGTGGATTTTGATAGCTTACGACCTTCTAAATACTGTGAAAATATCATAAACAATGTGTTGTATACACACTGAAAATAACTGAGAAGGATCACCTACTTTACCATTCAACCCCTGATACAGCTGGAAATTGTGCAGACTGAAGAAAAAAAGCTGAGGGTATGGACACAAACAGATCTTTATCTATCTACGGGAATGTTGTTTTTCATATATTTCATTACAAATCACTTCCGCACAGAATTCTGAAGGAAGGACTCAGCACTGCCAAATATTTATGTGGGGTTTGTGACTAAGGAAAGCAAATTATTAATCTTGATGAAACACCTGATAACTTCTTGAATCAGAACCAAAGCAAGAGCACCTGTCATTTCACAAAGCCATATCAAAACCTATGTGATTCAGAAAGTGAATTTGCTGTCACTTTTCTGTTTGAGTGCCACACCAGAAGCTCCAAGGCCATGTACACATTTCATAAAATGGCAAAGATTTTTGGGATGAACCAAGTCATAGCATGTGTATACAGAAGAAGGAGGAAATTCTAACATATTTGCCAGTTGTATGGAACAGAACTGGGAGATGATGTTGCACAAGTCCAGCCTTTTCATTTGGGTAAACATTCAGATGCCACAATACACAGGACCCAATTCCATGTGTCTGATGAAGAAAGAGATAACTTGCTTTTTACATGTCAGTGCTTTACCTGAACCACAGAGTATACATAGTTAAATAACCACTTAATTTTTTGTGCTATACCTAAACAGATTAAGTGATCTATAATAAATACTTCATTTGATTGCTTTGTTCAGAACTCATTTGCTTGTCAGTGTGTGGGACAAATGCTAGGTAATTTGAGTGGATGCAGAAGAATCTGGTTCAGAAGATTTTTGGGAACTGTAATATGGTAGCCTTGCTCCAACTTTTCATGAGATTCTAAGTCATATTTTTCAGCCTTCCAGGTTTCCCCTGATAAAATTTCTGTTCTGTAATTCAGTCCTTTCCTGTGAACAACTGTACTTATTCAAAACGTATACTCCTCAAATTAATAACGTAAAAATCCTTTAGAGGATTTGGAATTTCACTGATTAAAAGGATACTAGTATTCCTCCTCTAACTTTGTTTCTGGCATTATGTTTTATTCTTGATAAAGGTTTCTGACCACTGTTTTTTTTTTCAGCTAGCCACTGAAAAATATTTTGGAAGGATATTTTAACAACTGTTACTATATGTCATTTGCAAACTGTTGAAATGAGCTGACATTTTCATGAAGTTCAATACCCAATGATGTGCATGAAATTCTCCCAAAGGAAATGCAAAGTCCTGCACCTGAGGGGCAATAACCACAGGCACCAACACAGCTGGGGTCCAGCAGACTGGAAAGGAGCTCTGAAAAAAGGAGGGCCTTGTAAGTACCGGTGGATAACAAGTTGAACATGAGCCAGCAATGTTCCTTTGTGGCAAAAGCGGCCAACAGCATCCTGATCAGCAATACGAAGAACAGCATCAGCTCAGGGTCAAGGGAGTTGATCTTTCCCTCTGCTCAACACTGGTGAGACACATCCAGAGTCTGGTTCCTGTTCTGGGTTCCCCAGTGGAGGAAGGACATGGACTTACTGGAATGAATTCAGCAAAGGGCCATGAAGGTGGTTAAGGGATCTGTCATATAAGGAGAGCCTGTGAGAGCTGGGATTGTTCAGCCTGGAGAAAAGAAGGCTCAGGGGGTTCTTAGCCTTGTTTATCTGATGAGCAGCAATAGAGGACAGAGACAGACTTTTCTCTGTGGCACCCGGTGAAAATACAACAAGCAACAGGCACAAGTGGAATACAGGAAAAGCCATCTAAACACAAAAAAGAAATTAGGCATTTTTCACCTGTGGGAGCAGTTGAATTATTTGCCCAGAGAAGTTGTGGAGTCTATCCTTGAAGGTATTAAAAAAACAATGGGACACAGCCGTGAGCAACCTGTTGTAATTCACCATCCTTTGAACAGGGTGTTCAACTAGATGGTCTTGAGAGGTACCTTCCAACATTGGTCATGATCATATAAGTAGAGTGACTTTTGGTAGTATAATTTTGACATTATTTCTTTCTGCTATCTTAAGTAGTTAAGGCAAATGTGAATACTTCATTCCATATCAAGAAATGGGCTTTATTAATTGATATTTTTAATTAAATCAATAAACACCAGAACTATGCTAGACATGACTTAATTACCTAGGTGTGTCACATAGCTTTGCTTAATGCCCAATAATTAGAATTGGTTGAAATATTTTGTTAACATTTTCTATTTCACTGAGGCCAGCCATTCTTCAGATATAAAATTTTTGAAAAGCATTTGCTGGGGAATCTTCATCTGGGACAGCTGGAAAAAAGGAAAGAAAGTGGGGGAAAAAAAAAAACAAACCAACACCCAAGATGGTTGGTTAGACTTGTAAATATTTTAACAGTAAAAAAATCGAATATAGAAACACACAGCAAGAGAGACAACATATTTATGGTCTGTGGAGAAGATGACCAACAGGAACAGTCTGGTTTGGTGTGATTTTTGGATGTAAAAAAATGTTTTCATACAAGAAGAAGCTTTTGTCTCAACATGCAAGTTTCTTACACACCAAACTAAAACAAATATTTGTGTCTCTCCTTTGTTACATGTCACTTTTTATAAAATTCTAGAAGACATGTTTGAATTCCAGTACAGAATTAAAGAAATTTCAGCACTGCAACATTTGTAATCTTGCCAGGTTAATCACTTGAGATTTGACAGTAATTCATATTTGAAGCAGAGTAAAAATAAGTTTAAAAAAGAATAAGACTTCTATGCCATCTTTATTTATAAACTTGCATGTAAAGAATCTTTGGGCTAACACCTCTAAGCCATGAATATGAGCGAGTAAAGGCATGATTCTTAGGTCAGAACAGTATGCAAAAAGCAGTTTGAGGGCATATACATTTATTTACATAATTAGATATGAGTTAAACTGAGATAACTATACTGTAATTATATGTACAGAAGAAATGTTTGCTGCAGAAAAGCAAAAACCTATGTTGTGTATCCAATACAGAGGTTGTTATGATAATAACTTAATGAAATAATGAAATAGCTATAATGTTAGGCTCTTACATATCACCTTTTGTCACTAGATATTAAAGTGACTTACAAAAAGGCTGGGTTATTTTCCCTTTTCACTTAATAATCTACTGCTGATGCTAAGAGAAAAAAAAAAAAAAAAAAAAAAAACCACCAAAAAAAATCAAAACCAAAACACAAAGGGATCTCTGAACCTGTATGCAAATTTGGACAACTAACCAGGGTTAAGGCCATCTTTGAATGTCAGCTAGTACAGCTGCATGAAGTATACTGGATTACATGGACGGACTGGGTCTCTACCACCTTCTATCTTCTACCTTCTACCTTTTACCTTCTACCTGCACAAGTCAGGATTGCTGTGCAGTTGGTGAGTAGATGCTCCAAGTGCAGTCCTCGATGCACTACCACACTACATAATTGATGCTGTCCTCTTTCTCTTATGCAACAACAAAAGAAACTTAATTCTTTGATAATGAGCTGGAAATATTGGAGAAAAATGGAAAAGGTGGTGGGTCCACTGAGCAAAACATTAAATGCAGAGTGTTGGTTCTGGTGCTATGAAACAACCCAGTTTAAGATTTGGATCTCTCCAGCTTAACAGAGTTGATGAAACAGAGTTAATTAAAACATGTTTCATCACTGCACAAGTGACTTCTCTGAGGAAGAACAGATTCATTCTCCATTGTCAAATAACTCTTCATTTGTTATTCTCCAAGTTCAATTTAAATTTGCAGGCCCACATTTCAAGTAAATATCTCTGGATATTAATGATATATTTTTTCAGATATTTTTACAGAATAATTTATTGCCACAGTGCAAAAATATAAATGTGTTCAATAAGATAGACTGATTGTTGGCTACTGAATACAGTGACAGTGAAGCTGTCATTTGAGTCAGGAAGGTCTTGTCCACTTATTACCAGAAAATGAGAAAGTAAACAAGGAGACTGTATTTTAGAGTTACACTGTCTCTTACAGTCTGTTCCTATTACTGACCACTGTCTAAAGCAAAATTACAATCTCATCCAGAACAGATGTTCTTATGTTATGTTGAAAAAGAAAAAAGGAGATTACCTGGCCTCTTTTTTTTTTTTTTTTCCCCCCAGCTTCTTGCAGTCAGACTTTTAACTGAGGCAGTTTACCACAGGGCTTGCAGCCAATGTTCTGGATGTAGCAGGCTATAACTTCTGCTCTGTTTATGCAACCCAAAATTGTTTAGCATACACTTTACAAAGTGAATTCTAAATTTCAAAAATGCTAAGACGACAGTATATGATATCTAATTAGGAGAGAGAGGGGTTTTTTAATTATTCATTCCTGCCAAGTCTGGTTTGTTCCTTCAATTACGAAATTCCTCCCTCCTGGAGAACTGGAATTCCCCTCATTAGAAAGGTACTTTCAAGAATACCAAAAGCAAATAAAAAAAATATTACTTGCTTTTGAGGTGTGCAATAGCAAATGTCAGATGTAAATCTACGCATTTTTTCTAGGACGTGACTGATTAATGAAATATGTCCTTATATTTTATTAATTAAGCAGAAACCCTGAAACTGAATTTTTGCATTTCCAAAGATCATAACAAACAGTCTTTGAACTCAGGAGAAAAAAGTAACACTAGTGGTGTTGTATTCATACCTGTGATGGTCTGGGGAATGTAAGCAAGGCAAAATTTGGAGGGAAAAGTAATCTTTGAAAAGATTAACTTTTATAGTTGGAGAAAAATGAAACAAGCTTTCTTTCCCACCAAAACATCCATTAGCTGTTATTTGGAATATGTTATTGAATGTTTAACTGACATGAAAAGACAGGATTTTTGGGATTTCAGCATTTCTTAATTAGCTGCTCTATTATGAAACTTCCTGTTCAGAGAAAGGTGAAGATGTCTACATGCAGAAAAATTACAGTCTGGCATAATATTAAAATCCATGTAAATGTAGTTAACCTTGGAAAAACTTTACAAAACTTATAAAACTTAAGAAGATTTTTGTTTGTTTGTTTGTGGTTTTTTTGGGTTTGTTTTTGCTTTTTTAATTATAAAAGAGACTTTCTGAGAACATTTCCCTGCTTTAGGAATTACCTATTATAGGATTTTAGGATTACAGGATAAGCCACTTCAAAAAGGACCTGAAAGGTCTCTAATCCAGCCTCCTGCTTCAAATGGGTCCATCTATGAGATCAGAAGGGGTTGCTCAGGGATTTTTCCTACCAGGTCTTGAAAACCCTCGAGAATGAAGGTTGCATAAACTCTGAACAACCTCTTCAGCTGTCTGACTATTTTATAACAAACAAAGGTGCTTCTTACATCCAATGGAAATCTCATTTCAGTGTTTGTGACTTTTGTCCTCCCACCACATAACATTGTGAAAAGCCTGACTCTGTCTTCTTGATAACCTCCTCATAGGCACAGGCAAGATGTTTTTAGGTTCTCCTCCTAGATCTTCTCTTATGTAGGTTGGACAAGCCTTGATATCAATGGGATTTTTACCTTAGATTTTTATGAATACTTACAACACTGACCAGTCATTTTCCTGGAAAATCATTTGGTTGTTCACACATGCTGCCATTTAAAACATTGTAGCCATAGTGTAGGACAAAATTTAAGAGAAGCAAAGAAGTTACATAGTAATCATTCTTTGGTACACTAGCTGACAAAATGACCCAGTATTTACGTAACCTAATATTTATCTAATTTTATACCTACTTGTGTCCGACTCTTATGGTCTGAATGCTTTTCCAGAGATGATAGTTCTATGGACTTTTGTAATATGTACTAATGTGGGGTGGGAACTACTAACTATTCTGTCCTTAAAACTCTTTAGATGTCCCAGAAAATTAAAATCTGTAAATCAAGGTACCTATGTCTGATTTACCTATATTATAGCTTATGGGCAAAATTCTGAATGGTGTGCTGAAGGTTAAAGAAGGAATTGTCTAAGTAAAGGTGTTGGAGGAAAGAATAATAAAATAATTGTGTCACAAGGATAAAACCAAAGTCTGGTTTTGCCATTATAATGCCTCACCTCATTGCATGGAGCATGTTGCTAGTAAATCAGTTCTGTCTAGAAGACAAATTAGTTTCCTAGCTCAAAAATGAGCTAGAAGGAAAAAGAGAGAGGAAGAAATTAATGTTGCCCCAACTTTTAGTAGACACAATATATATTTTCTGTTATTGATCATTATTATTCCCATTAAAAGCAATTATAATATATTCTATTACAATTTCATGGCACATTGCCAAGCTCCATCATTTTCATTACCATGGTAAAATTCCAAATACCTAGAAATGGTAATCTGAAAATTGAGGAAAGAAGATGATGAGATATTTGCATTTCAGCTGTTTAGAAACATGCAAAGTGACAGCATTGTGTCTTTTGAAGTTCAGAAAGCACCTTTGGAAAGAGCAATTCATTTCCATTTTAAAGGTATCATCTGACCAAGCAGCACCAGTACTGTGTTATACTTTGAAAAAAAATAATCAGATGGTTCTATAAGAGTTGTTCTTACTGGTTTTCCTCTGACCTTTTTCTTATTCTGGTTGTGAAAGAAATTCCAAACTTTCCCAAAGTGACAAATTATGGCAATAACTCTGACACTTTACACTGTATGAAGTATATGCTGCCTCTTGATAGATTTCACACATTTATTATTTTATTTACCATTAAACACAGGTTCAACTCTCTGTTCTGAATACCAACACCCCTAACAGTAACAACGGGAATGGAATAAGTGGCAAGAAATATATTAATTTTTAAATCTATAATGAGTTTGAAAGCTGTTGTTCCAAATATTCACCATGGAATTTACATTAGAAGTCAGTTTGCAAGTTCAAAAAGAATCTTTATTCTGTATAAGAATATAAAACATTTCTATGATCTATCCTACAGATACACAAGTTAATAAGTGTCTACATTCCTTCTGAAGTAAAATCCATCTCTTGAAGAAATAAAAAGATTATGGTCCATACTCTAACAGTAAACATCAATCCTGTCTGCTAAGAAGAAAAAATGTTCACTGTTTTTCACTCTGAGGACTGATCTGCTTGTCCGAAAGCACTTCACTATTTGCTCAAATATATTTGTAATCAAATCACAGTTTGTGACTTCTATGCATATTCGATGTGAATAGCATGTACAAGTTTGATAACTGAATTTCATATGAACTAAATCCTAGTTTAAATTGTTTTTAAAATAAAATAAGATCAATAAAAACCTAACTTAAAACAAAAACAACCAAAAACAACACAAAAAAAAAAAAGTCACCAAAATATTGTTTCTATTTCCCAGCTGTCCAAAACGCTGTGACAAATTTTTGCCTCCTTTTTTCCCTGGCTGGAACTGGAGCTGGGAGATTGAGTTCTCCCTCCTCTGCTAGGATTCTTCTTTTTCCAGCATTAACCAGGGCTACCCTTCACGATCCTATGGCTGGGAGCCAGTATGCTCACCTCGTTGTTAATTTCTGTTTCTGATCCTTATCAGGAAGTGTCTTAGCTACAGTAGGCTGCAGTGGACCAGAGTGAGAAACATCTGTATGTGCTACATACTGAATAAGAATATGAGAATTCTTTCCAGAAAGCTGCAAAACCAGCAGGAAAAACTGTTGTAGTCTGACAATCCTTCCTTTTATTTGGAATAAATACAGAGCAAATAAAGCTTTTCTCTTTCTAGTCCCTGTTCCATATTGCTTCGTTTTCTGCATTACAATTCCTACAAGTGCAGCATTTACTTTTCACTTCAGACTAGCAGAATTGCCAGGCAAAGTGCTGCAGGTACTGCACGGGAAGAACATCTGCACTAAGCAGAAACAGTGTCATTCTATTTCTTTTATTTTTGAATACAAATACCAGAATGTTGCTTGGGGTTTTCATTCTTCATTCATAGGTAGCTAGAATTAAGCTTTGGCCTTAGCATGTCTGAAGCATTCTTTTAATACCTGTTTAGAGCAGCTAATTATTGACATAGAAACAGCAAACAAAGCGATGTTCCACAGTTGCATACACCTAACAGGAGAGAGAGGATATTTTCCCCTCTTCTGTCTTGCCGACAGCACATTGTTCAGGAAGCTCAGAAGCAGGAGTTTGAACCCTTTAAAGCTGTAGAAGACATGAAAATTTTCAGTTCTCAGGATAGTTCTCTAACCATCAGACTAATAAAAAGGTGTGGAATTTGTCATAGAATCTTCTCCAAAAAGAAAGATGGCCTTCAGTGTGATGTAGAAACTTTTTTGGCACAGCCATAATGAAATAATCAGCAGCAGTCACTTAGGATCATAAATATATTGCCCAGTAGAATAAAGTGATTACAATTTTTCAGACACAAAAAAAGTCTAGGGGTTTTGTGTTGTTTTTTTTTTTTTTTTTTTTTCTGGATCCTTGTACATAATACTGAATACTTGAACACTGAGTCATGATTTGAGAGATTTTTGACTCTGGTCCAGCATAGTAACTACTTGGTCTAACAATTTTTTATTTTGCTTTGTTTTTTCTCTTTAAGAACTTTTTCTCTTTAACAGTATTTTTATCAGTTTTAAAACTAAGGTTTTTAATATGCATCCCAGTTACTTTGTACCATCTTTTTGTTTGATTTGTGAGATTTCATATCTCTTCTGTGCTTTTATTTATTGTTTTGGCAACTACTTTCAACCATGTCTATAACAGCTGTTTTTATCCTAGAATCATTCATCTTACTTTTTGTTTGACTTACCTTCTGTCCACCTACAGTTGTCAGGGATAATACAAATCCCACCACAGTAGTGCTAAAGGATTTAGGATTGTCCCACAGATATTCTATAGTCTTAAGTGGATTTGTTTCATTCATCCTCTCCACATCCTATTCTTTCTCAGCCTTGGATCAGATTTGTAGAATGGAGAAAAGTGTATTGGATATATATGAGTTGCTAGGATCCCTGAACTTCAGCAATCTCATTTTCCTAGCATTTGTTCACCAGTTTATTTTGTATTAGCTTATTTGACTGTTAAAGAGGATCTGCCACCTGATTCAGGTCTTTTTCACTAAAAGAAGAGGACTGTGAACAGAAATCAATCTCTGCAAGTCAGAAAACTCTAGAATTCTTTGGTTTATGTAGATGTTTTCTACTCTTATTTGCAAGTAGGTCTTAAAAGCTCTAATGAAATGCTGCATTTATTTCTCTTCATTTCTACCTTGGCAAATGCTTAGTAGAATTTAGAAGCTTTTATTTTTTCAATCTAAAAAGTCATTAGGAGTTACTATTAACAAGCATTGAATAGTTGGGGTTGAAAATCAGAAAATAAAGTTTGATTTGAAAGAAAAAAAAAAACACTTTTTAATATATGAAAATACAGTACTCATCCTTTTCAGAATAAAAATCTTTTTTATTTCAAAACTGTTCTTATTTGTATTATATGTCAAAATGTTAATGATATATTTCAATTTTACAAAAGTGTTGGCAACTAAAAAGGTTGCTTCCAAAATCTGTAAGCATATTCTTTGTCCCATTTCAGAACAAATGTTTGGATCTTATGGAATTCTCTACACAATTAAAAGAAATTGCCTTTACTATGGATGGTGGTCACTGTCTGGAAAGTTTATATGCAGGTCAGTCCTTGTTTTACTATCTTTTTTATACTATTTTTTACATTAGAATATAAAACTATTTGATTAAGTGCACACTATAAATTAATTAATGCCTCTGATCCTGAATTGCTGTACAGTTTGCACTGCAAGTTACATTCTGTGTTAAAAAAAAATTTCTTTTTTCCTTTCATTGCTGGTATTTAGCTGTGTGTGTGGATCTACTTTTTTGCAATATATTTAGAGACAAATACAGGATAAAAAAGTCTTGTCTGTCTGCCATTTACTGTTTTTAAAATTCTGTGTCTCTTAATGAAGTCACTGCATGCCTGAGCATACCATCAACCATCCTCATTACCAGGTAAAAAAGAAGAATTTAAATGTGTCTAATATCCTAGTGAATTCAACTGTTCCATTGTACTTATGGCAAGAACAGTTGAGGTTGCCAGTGTCATAAATTAAATGCACACAATATAATTTAAGTGATTTCTTGATATCTTGTAGGCTTCTTCAGGTACTGGAAGGCTGCTGTAAGGACTCCCTGAGCCTTCTCTTCTCCAGACTGAAAAAAGTCCAACTATCTCAGCATATCTTGATAGCAAAGTTGCTCCAGCCCTCTGATCATCTTAGTGGCCTTCCTCTGGACTTGTACCAACATGAGCTTCTTACGCTGGGGTCCCCAAAGCTGGGCACACTACCGCAAGTGAGGTTTCATGAGAGCAGAGTAGAGAGGGGGAATCACATCCCTCAACCTGTTGGTCACAATTCTTTTGATCCCAGGATCAAAAGAATTATGATGAAAGATGGTTATTTTTCTGAGCTGCCATGTCACAGAATCACAGAATCACAGAATAGTTTGGGTTGGAAGGGACCTTCAAAGATCATCTAGTCTAACCCCCTGCAATGAGCAGAGATATCTTCAATTAGATCAGCTTGCCCAGAACCACATCCAGCCTGGCCTTGAATGCCTCCAGGGATGTCATATCCATCACCTCTCTGGGCAACCTGTGCCAGTGTTTTACCACCCTCATTGCAAGGAATTTTTTCTTCGCATCCAGCCTCAATCTCCCCTCTTTTAGTTTAAAACCATCACCCTACGTCCTATTGCAACAGGCCCTGCTAAAAAGTCTCTCCCCTTCTTTCTTATAGTCCCCTTTTAAGAACTGAAAAGCCACAATAAGTTCTCCCCAGAGCCTCCTCTTCTTCAGGCTGAACAAGCCCAACTCTCTCAGCTGTTCCTCCCAGGAGAGGTGCTCCATCCCTCTGATCATTTCTGTGGCCCTCCTCTTTCCAAAATATGATTATCTGTCATGTCATTATCTAAGTTTCTCCTACAATAGAATTGGATCGGTCTTTCTGCAGAAGTTGGAGATTAGCCATGAATTATTCAGTATCAAAATACACGTGACAGTTGGCTTCTGTTATGAAATATACATTATTCATAAGACATCTGTTCTATGTTTTCACATTTAAGAGGTACAAAGTGCAAAGGCAAAAAGTGTGAAATAGATACATAGAAATTTTTTATTTCATATCACTTTTTCTCCCACCCTGTTCAATATGGGTTAGGGAAACAGCAACATACTAATTTATTCAATATGTCTATTTTGTCATTGTTTTGTTATGAAAATTTACTTGCTTGTAATTCTCTTTTTGATCATAGCCTCAACAGAATTATTCAATGATGGACACCACTGGTCCATTTAGCAGAAAACAAAATGCAAAATATCTGTCAATAATGCTAGATAAAAAACTTCTATATATGTAAAGTTATAAGTAGATTTTTTGTTATGTGTGTCTGCTAGTATACATGCAAGCGTATATGTGTATGTGCATGCGTATGTATATGCATAGATACTTTGAAATCACAGTGAAAATAAGGAGTTATTTCTACTGGACATTCTTTTTTCCTTAGTCTAACTACTGCTTAGAAGTACCCTGGCTGTATGTCTTCAGGACCAAACAAAACTTCCTGGCATTCAGAACATCTGTGTTGAAGGTGGTTTATTGAATTACACAATAAACAAAAAGAACCTTAAATGGTCTCCGATCTTATAACTAGTATTCAATAAGAAATAATATTCACATCAAAAAAAGCTCGTTTTTCAAATACTGCCCTTGCCTTGAATAGGATAGTGAATTGAAATCTCATTAGAGTGGCCCATAAGTCTATCCAAACATAAAACTGCTTCCATGATTTCAGAACATTTAATTTAACTTTGACTCCCAAACTTAAATATTTTTCTAGAAAAAAATGTTCAAGTTATTAAATAAAGTTGTTGAAGAAAACATTGTGCTGAAATGCAGAACGAATAACAGAAATTTTAAATATTTGGAAAAGTTAGAAAGGAATTAGAAAAACATTTAAATCACCTCCAAAACCAAAAGCTATTTCAATTGATCAGAAATTTTCATCCAAATAAGTCTACTCATTTTTTCACGCATATTTTTTGATAATTTATGACAGACTTACTCCTAGAACTTGCTTTTAGGCCACAGGATACTGATATTTTGTTGCCATCCTAGAACCAGACACCATCTTTGAAGTCATTAGTTCACATTATTTACCATTTCTTTCTGCAAGCTAGTGGGCGGCCTATGATGTGGCCAACTCACTACTTTGTCCTCAAAGGACTGTTAGACCTAAGCATAAAGGCTGGCAACTTAGCATTTCCTATGAAGCCAGACACCTACAGATTCAGAGAAGCTTCAGAAAATAGGTGTAGTAGCTTCTCTCATTGCACTTTACAGGTGTGAGCCATTGCTTCTCCATAAATTCAGCTTTTTTTTTTCAGAGAAAAGAGGATAACTGCATCTGCACTGTTCCCTCCCCACTGAAATATAGACCAGAGTACCATCCTATACTCTTTGCTTACCAAATATGGAGTTAAGGTTCTGCTTGATGAGGCAAATATTAATTTCACAAAAATAGTGTTTCTTGACAGACTTGCTATGACCAACAGGCATGTTTATCAGTAAGCTACAAGAGTGCTATGGCTGTTAATATGTGAGTAAAAGCTTTTGTGCAACTGGAGGAAACATTTCAGCAGCAACTTAATCACTTTTATTCACAGAAATATTTTCAGAGCTTTCATGTGTTGCAGTAACCAAGTCTCAAAGCTGGATTAGATGAACCTGCCCATAATTGTGTTTAGAGAAATTTATTTCCCAGCTGCAATTTCTTTTGAAAAGATTTTGTCCACTAATAATGATAGCCATATTGTACACAGACTAATAATTCTTTTTTTTTTTTTGAAAAAAAAAAAAAAACCAAACCAGAAAACTGCTTAGCTCATCTGCTTTGCCATTTTTCACTTTAAAGTCTAAGGTTCAAATATTACTTGGAATATTGGATGGAAAAAAGTGGAGATGGTAAAACAAGTTCTTGGTTTTCAAGAAACTGAACTAATGTTCCATAAATGCAAGGAATTGTGCGGATAAGGCCACTGAGTCCAGGATCTCGACATAGAAAAGGAAATCTGAAATACTTTACACTTGTGGACAGTAAGCTTCTCATATTTTTAGTCAAATCTTATTGTAAAATAGACTTGCTGTTATTAAATGGAGCAATTTCTGTTACAAGTGAGGTCCCAATAAATCTTCACCCAATAAATGGAGACTTTTGGGTGACCCCAGCTGCCACGCCTGGGCCTGCATTGCTCCCTTTAGGGGGCAGAGGTGTGCACCCCAGCTGGTTAAGGTCCTTCCATGCTGAATGTGTTATTTGGCAGCAGCCAGCTGATCCCCATGACTCCCCTACAGAAAGTCTCATGGAATCAGGATCAAAGATGGCAAAGACCTACATGCAAGCCTCTTATGCAAAGCAGAATATATCTTGAACAAGGAAGATCAGAGAATTGACTTTCCTACATTACAAACCACTATCCACCAGGCTATGTTTTCTTCAAAACAAATATTCCAATATGTTTAACAGATGTGTAGCAAGGGTTCAAAACTTTTCAAACAGTAATAACACAAGCAACTTCTTGGGTAGTTAAATTTTGCATAAAGAAAACAAAAGTTTGGGCTCTATACCTCCCATATTCTGAAAGCCTTAAATTTCTGAAGGGAGCCAAAGTGTCTATAGAAATAGATTCAAGAAACTAATTCTGTAGTTTTTTCTTCTGTGGCAAGTATGTGTTGCTCAAAACAGACCCACATCTGGATCTATCAGGCATTATTTTGATTATGAATGTCAGCAGGAATAAGGAAGCATACCACAAATGCAGATAGAAGAGGTTTCCAAGAAGAGGGAAAATAGCTTAGGACTTACTGTAAGGTAAACCTTGTAACTAAAGAGTAAGGTTTAGTTAGACTAAGGTCACAAGAAGCATAAGAAAGAAGAAAACTAAGTAAAACTGAATGCAGCCAAAAGTCTTTAACAGGATCTCCAAACAGTTAAAGGAGGAAAATTCTAATTGTGTTGGGATATTTCCAGGAGCAATGAGCTCCCTCCATAGAAACAAGAGCCACATGACCTTTCTTGTAAAGACATTCATTCAGTACAAATTGTTTCAGTGAGAATTTTGTTACTCTGCATTCATACAGTAGCAACAACCAGAATTATTGAACTTCAGTGTAAAAAATACGTTATTTGTGGAGTAGTAAAGAAACTTGTGTCCCCAGATATAGTAATTAAAGTCCTACAATCCTGGTAAGGTCATCACCTCAAAAAACCCAACATCTTTAGTGCTGAATCCTGAACATATATTTACTCTAGAGCAACCTGATGTTTTACAACTGCAGTCAATCTATAATGCATTCTTTGAAATTTAGCAATTTCAGCAGTACAATTTAAATTGTTAACTTTTAAGACCGTGATAAATTATTTAAGATTAATTGATAAATAACATCTCTTTTGGAATAACCAAGAAGGCAATGTGTAGGAGCTTAACATTTCTTTCTAAAAGCTTTTTTTTTTTTTTCCAAAAGATTTTCTAACATCTGTGATTTTTCTGTACAAATGAGGATGTATAAGAAACAGAATGATGTTAAATTCAGTTGCACTGGGAGTTAGAAGGAGATGAGAGAAAACAATTTGACAAATAAGAAAAGCAAAAAAAAGCAGAAGAAAATCAAACTAATTACTGTGTTTCTAAGAGTCTCAAACAGAATTATAAAAGCTAGAAAATTTAAATAAAATAATTGACAGCTGGTGGCTTTCTTTTAACCACTCGCTGCACCACTATATTGCCATCACCTATTGTTATGATCAGTGGTATACTATTACAGATCTGCTGAGCAATTGGGTGTACTTCGAACATTTAGCCTCAGACAGGCTGTTAGTTTAAAAATTCCCCAGAGTGTTAGGATTTTTTTAATCATAGCATAGCAACCAGTTATCCAGAGTTGCCTTTGTGCTACACTGATGGTTCTTTAATTTCTGCTTATAAATAAAGTTCATTTCTTTGGTCATTGAAAACTGTTGGATACTTTAAGATTCATGAAAAGCTCTGAATACTTAATATCTTCTGCATCTTGTCTTACTTTGTTCCTGTCACTGTTACTATACACATACTACCTTAAGTGGCATACCTTACTCAGCTGATCAGAGGATGAGTACTGAAATGCACTTGCCTTTTAATAATACTCATTTGAATTGTAGAAATCATATTCAGAATAAAAAGCGATAACAAATATATTTATGAAAATTTGAACATCTTGAACTCAACCAACATCACATTCAGTTACATTTGACCCAGACTGGGAAGGCAGAAAAGATGAGAAAAAAGAGCAAAAGCAATCTCTGAAGTCATTATCACTTGCTTTTCTTACCTTGCTTAGCTTAGAGCCACTCTAAATCAGTCACCAAGTTTTTACCATGTCCCTTTTTCTCTTATACCAAAGAAGAGAATGGAGTTGGCTGCCTGAGCTTTTATGGTGATAGGAAAAAGTTTAAGCTGAAACTTTAATACATTTTTAGAGAGTAAAACAATGGCAGAAAAAAAGGAGTGCATACCCTGAACAAAGCAACACCTTTATGGGGCCAGTAGACAAAACTCATAATGATAGCTCTATCATGGAGAGAATTAGCTTACTATCTACAAATAAAAATATGCCCTTTTCAGAAGCTCTTAGAAATCTCTGATCTTTACAAACCAAGTCCTGTTAAGGATTGTTACTTTATAGAACAAGGAAAGGAGTCAATATCCCATGTCACATCCTTAAAGGTCACTTTGGTTTGTAAAGGATGCCATGTTGTCAGAATGTGTCTTCACTTGTCAGAATGGGTTTACACATTACAGATGAAGGTTATGGGGGACATAAGAATAGATGCCTTTCAAAACAAAATGAAAACTAAACCAGTTATTCATCATTTAACTATCATTGCTTTCAGCCAGCATTTTAAGAGATAAATTTCAGACTATAAAATTGGGGTCTTCTTCTTCCCTTCCCATAACAGAAAAATGACATAAGGAAAAAAAAAAATCCTGTTTGATTTAGATCAACTAAGAGCTACTGTAGTTACTGAATATTGATGTCAGATCAGTGAAGTGCTCAAGTGTGTGTAGCTACTTTCAATTTGCACTGTCTGGTTTTCAGCCTCAAAATTGCAATGCTGTACTGCAGTAAGACAAACCATCCCCCATCTTTAACCTTGAGTGAAGACACTCATTAGTAATTACTATCTTCTTCCAGTAGAATTATACTGGCTTTTCACAATCATCCTGGTGCCACTCTCCATCACCACTTTAACATTGCTGATTTGAATATCCTGGCTTAAATGTTTTGTACATAAAACATAACACTCTCATAGGACTTAAGAATGAGGACTGACAAGTTTGAAAGACTTACCATAAAATGAAAACCTAACAAAAACCTGACCTTGATAAGCACTCACTATCACAGTTTCATCTGTGGGAAGAGCAAGCTGCTATGAGGTGCAGTACATAGCTCTTAGTTTCAGACTCTGGTCTAAACTACCCCATAGGGAAATTAATGAAAAGCTTTCACCAGCCCATCAATCTCACTCTAATAGGAGCTTTGTCTTGAATTGGGTGATGCAAGCCCAACACTAGCTGCAAACATCACTGAGTAAGGGAGCAATGCCAAATAAACAGAACTTCAAAAGCAAAATGTGATGAGTTTTTAATAAACTCACCCAGATTCCAAATTGCAGTTTATTTTGACAGAACTGAAAATAATTACCTTGTTAATTACCTTCACTTGAAACAGCCTTTGTAAAGTGTTCTGATACTATTGTGAGCAATCTAGTATTAGTATTTAGAGACATATTTAAGTATTTATTTACTGGAATACAACATTATCATCTGTTAATGTAATGCCATAAAGGGGTAAACAGAACATCAGAAACATATTTATCGATATAATAGCACAGTAGAACCTAATAACGTTTTCAGCATCCTCCAGTAGCATGTTCCACACATTTGCAAGAAGCAAAGCTAAATTTCTTCCTTCTTAATGCTGTTACACCTCTCTTGAAAGGGCAAAAAATATCCTAAACAGTTATCAGCCGATCTGCCAGTGAGGCTCTGTCAAAAAAACATTTTCACTTGTGACTTGAGTACACTGTCTTCTATTTTAATCCCTGCTCTGTCCCTGTATTGCACTGTCACCTGTTTTGTCCCTTGTACACTCCGTGAAAAAGAAGACCAAATTATTATAAAGCAGCTCTAAAAAAATCCCATATGCATCTTGGAAAACACAACTAAAAGAGAGTACTCCAAATGCTGTTCTGAGGATGAAGACTGACTCAAAACTTAGCACAGAGGCCATGATGAGGACTGAAATGGAGTCATAGTGGTAGAAAAACTGCTTAAAAAAAAAAAATCCTGAATACCAACTTTATTTTTTTTTTTTAGCAGAATTGCAATTTTTGGTGCCAGGAACAAGGGCATAAATATAATATTAAGCCATTTGTCATTTGTATGACAAAATAGTGTGGACCATTCCAATTAGAGATAGGTCTGCATAACATTCAAAAACCACAGGCTTGTCAAGTAATTGTTTATGAGTTCTTAAGGTTTTCATCTGGGGACAGATGTACAAATCATGAAAAGCTGAATTGCTTAATTCATCATCAACCTAAATGGCCTTTCAAAATTAGTATTACCCTCCAGTTATGGACTTTAAGCATAAAGATATCTTTGAGCTTGCCTTATATTATTTTTCTCCAACTATTAACCTGGAAGCAAAGAACCACAATTCACTTTTTACCATGCAGTATGGATACACTGTAAGAAAAACACAAGCTGCAAGAAGCATATAGAATAAAGAAAGTCTGGAAGTCCAAACACGCACACATGGAGACTGGTTTTGTGCCATATAGTCAGAAAAAGACCACTTGTGTTAGCTTCTGCTTTGTTGGAGTAGGAATGGATGGAACAGGCTTATACACATAATAAACTCAGCCCCACATCAATATCAGTATTATATTGAATAGTCTTTCACCACCTTTTTTCATGCCCTATGCCGACTGTAGCAAGAACATGGTAACCAGAAAGAAAAGAAAAACATCAATGCAGAGTACATGGCATGACCCATTGTACATAATAGTTTATTCCTTTAAAAGCAAAAGAAACTCAGGCAAGAGTCTATAAAACTCTAGTTCATATTTTTATTTCAGTGAAAATGATGTACACAGTGATTGTGCAGTTGGCTGTCCTAATAGTGCTTCAGTGAACAGTTCCAGAAAAGTTTCCTTCTTCTCTCTCTTATTAGTATTATGAAAAGGATACAGTCCTACCATAAAATCAGGGCAACAAATGGACAAAAAGGTGGGGTACATAAGAAGTTATCTTCAAGCAAAGTCTAAGAAATACAACATATCATGGCAAGTCGAATTGACATGTCTTCAGTTGTGTAAAGAAGTATTCAGGTGAGATCGGGAGCAACTTATTTAGATTTTAGAAGTATTGTAATATATGTACCTATTATAAAATTTCCTAAAGGCAAAGGAAATAGTGATAATAATGGCAATTTTTTATCCCAAGTTGGCAGCAGCCACTGCTTTTCTGGAGTCTATTTTTTATTTCTGTCCCAAGAATACTTTAATGAAAAGGCTTTGTTTTAAACTGCCGACATTTTTAGCTAAAATCTATTATGATCAAATGCCAGAAAACACGGAGGCTCAAAAGAGTCATTACAGTAAGAATGTTACCATCTGATTCACAGGCATCTTCCTGTGGCCTAGTTATTAGCCCATCTGTTCTACTCTTAGTTATTGAGACAGGGAAATATATTCCAATTCCAGTTCAAATGTAGAGCCTACTGCATTAAACAAATGTTCCACACTGGAAATGTATGATTTAAATACTGGGAAAGGAATTCATTTGTGAAGAGGGAAGAGTATGAAAAGGGACTGGGAAATTTCAGTTGCTTTGCTTACTAAATGTAGGAAGACATAGCTGAATATGATGTGACCCAGTGCCCAATTAGTCTGCAGGAATTTTATTGTGTAAAAGAAGAACTGAAGTTGATGAATGAGTTATAGAAAGTCTATGTTTTTAACTGGCTGCTTTTAAAATATTAAAGTATTTCAAAGAAACCCATACCTCTGAAGTTATTTTAAGTACATCTGACTGCAGTGATGGTCTCATCACCTCTTGAGAACCCACAACTTTTCTGAGTAAAACTATTACAAATATACAAAGTGAAAAGACCTTTCATTTGGAATTTACTCTAAGTGACCTCTGAAGCCTACATAGGTTGTAAATGAAGGCAGAATAAAACCTGTAGTAAACATCAGCTCAGAAGACAACTTCTCCTAGTAACTGCGTGAAAGAATCCCCAAGGTTTCTACTATGATTTTGTCTGACCTTTAGCTAAAGGACTTTTCTATCAATTGATATCTTTTGCTGGTCCCTTCCGTGTGTGGTTGCTGTAGATGGTGTGGGCTTCATTTTACAGTAGGTGTGAACAATGAAAGTAAGTAGGGTTGAAAGCAAAGTTACTGAGCTGCTTTTCGTCATATACAAATGATTGTAAACTAATCTGCTACCTACAGTTATTTTACTTGCTTAGCATCACATTTTATAGACCAATAAAGAACATTTAAGTCTACTAAATTTCTTCCCTTTTTTTTTTAGTTACATAATTTTTATACTATAACTTTCTGAGATCTTGGGTCTAGACATAAATTATTCCAATATTGGTTTTGTTTTTAAACAGTTGGACCTTTGATTTCTGGTCCATTACTGAATCATCTGATGACAGTGCACTCAGCTCATACTTGATAAAAGAACAAGTGTCACTTTAGTGCTTCTGGCAGAACTGCTGTGGATAATGTCTCTTCTTCACAGGGCTTGTCCATCTGCTCCCAGTGTGACTAGACAATACTCTGTGAAAAGACTTCTGAGCTTTTCAGGGGAAGCTAGATTCATAGCTACAAAAGTATGACACATGATCAAAATGCCAAAATTCATCAAGGATCCTGGCAATACACACTGAAGGAATAGCTATGCTGCAGGATTCACCAGTGTGCTAGGCTCATGTGCAGGTATACATGTTTGTGTGTGCACACAAAGCACATCAGAATATTTGTATCTGAAGTCTGCACGTGATTCAGATGCTTGTATTAACATAAACATTAAAACTACAATGGGAAGTTGGGGATTTTTTTTGAGATACATCCCACATTATCTGAGCTGTTCTACTTTGTACTCTGGGGAGGGAACCCTGAATCATATACGTGTCATGGGGCTCCAGTATGCTTAAAGGTGGCATATTTAGCTCAGGGCTTCTAGCTCTCCACATATATCTCTTGTCCTTTCCTGGCAATAGTAAACACACCATAGGTAAAGCAGTTTCTGTTGCATCTGGCCATCACCTACACAAAGGCAGATATTTTGCAGGATTATAGCACAGTTCAAGTTCAACTACAAGTTCTACCTCCCAAGGGTTCTCAGGGAGCATATTTTGTTTGTGATATTTTAATAAACACAGGATGGTGATAAGTAGCCAGTAATCTAGAGCAAGTCCAAGGACCCAGAAAGCAACTAACAGTAAGAGCTTCCCATGAAAAAAGTTAATCTCTACAGAGAAGTCCAAGAAGCCTTTCTTTGACATGACACACTATATCATGACATTCAGGTTAAGAGATCATAACAGTCAAGGAGCAAGTATATAGCTTTTTCTTGGTCTGTGTTAAAGTGAAGAATAACAAATGAAATTGTAATTAATTACTGAAGGGCTGCATTAAAATTTTCATGAAGGGAGAGTGTCCTCAGAGGGCTCATTAGGCTTGCTCTGAATCATGGCTGCAAAACCAGCATTATATTATTGACAGAAATGAGAAAAAATAAAACAGAACTGCAGAGACAAGTAATGTTGTGAATAAAATCATTTTCTTCCCCTAGAGTGATCTTACAAAAAAGATTCTCTCAGGGACTTTTCTAAAATTATATATATGTATATATATATCATATACATATACATACAACTACACATGCAGGGCTTACATGTTACACTGTGAGATTAATATAAACCTTCTTTCATCCATGTATATATATGTACAAGACTGGCAATAAGACAAGAGTTTGAGCCGGTCTTAAAGTGTACAGGGGGCTGAAATTAGTGAGTTCTTCTCAATAGTTCTGGCTAACTCACTTTAATCTGCAAAATTATTCTGCAAGTATTTCAGAACAAGGGTCTCAATATAAGCATTGCACTTCTGCTCTAACTGGAAAGAGAACAACATACACACATGCCACCACCCCCAGAGTGCTGGCACTTCTACTTTTCATGCAAAACAAGCTAAAAATTTGCAATGCATGTGAAAATAAAAAATAGAAGAAAGTGTGGGGGACACGGCAGGTGTAAAAATAAGCCAAGCAATCCCAAGCCTCTGGCCCTTTTTCCTCTTCTATCTGGCAAGCTTTCACCAGTCCTATTCATCTGTTTCTGTTCTTGGCTGTTTAGTCTGGATGCACATGGCTTGTCTGGTCCAATTCACTCTTGATATTCACTGTCCTTTTCTTACTTCATTTCTTTCTTCAGAATTAATTCCTTCCTAAGCAGCAGCAAGGTATTAAGAGACAACAGCAAGCTCAGGAAGAAAAATGCATCTCAAGTAACTCACAGTAGGGAGTCAACAGCCAGGTCACCATGCTGATGTGGTCTTATAAAATGGAGTATGGCTGAATATAATTGGTGATGAGAAAGGACATGCATAACACCAGATAGGTCAGCAATACAAGTCCTTGAAATCTGAAAGGTCTCCTTTTGTAGTCAAATTTAACCACTCTTGGCAGGCATTGCAAGGGCTCCAGGCTTTCAGTTCAGTTAAAACTTTCCATTCACATGATAATTTCAAACTTATTGTAGCCTTGAAAAAAGTTTGGAATTTAAGCATGGAAAACACAGTCACAAACTAATCCAACAGCAAGTAGGAAAAGTAGCTAAAAGTCTGCAACATGATTATGATATTGGGCTGGCTTGGTGAAGTCTGGAGACAGAGACACAGAAAAAAAAGCAGAATCAAGGAATATTGCACCAGGTTATTCTTTTATTTCTTGAAATCAGAACATTAGTAAATCAGAAACACAAAGTGAATTTTTACTTGGACAGGATTATCTCCTACTGATTGTAGCATGAAACAGCCACACTGTTTTATAGCTCAGGTGATCAAAGAAAAACATGAGAAATGGCAGTTGTAACACAGCATACACTTTTAGAAGAGACTTACATAACTGTGACACATGCTATGATGAGAAGAAAGTAAAAACAAAATCCTAAAGATATTCTTCATAGTTCTAACTAGAAGCTCAAATTTAACTCTGCAAAATCAGTTACAGCAACTATACCACCTCCAGTTCTAGCTTTAAGGACATTGGAATTTTAGTAACAAAAATTATTATTAAAGAAAACGTTTATCATAAAACTAGTAATACATTGTTGAATGCAACAATTTTATGAAGAAATGGTGAAGTTGTGTGCTACTTAGAATGTGGAAGTGTCTCAGAGAGGAATTATGTTCACCAAATTTGCATCATATTGTACGTGAGGGCATAAAATTTACGGTATATATTAATTATGGTATTAGATAAAAATTAATCCTATTTAAAACATTGTTTTAAGCTATATGCTTGCCTTCTCCCAGTTTTAATTCATATTAATCTTTTTAAATGTGGGTTTTTTTATTGGACAACTAGCTCAATTCCACACTTTTTAAATGAAAATGAATAATATTTATTATCAAAATATCTATATTATTACAGTTATGTTCACAAGAATTAATCTATGCTATAACATATTGAATCGATTCATAACATGAAATCAAGAAGTACAAGAACTCTATCTGTGATTAAAATTGAGTAGAAAACCTAATTATCTCACCTGACATGAAAAAATGTAAGGCAACACTTCCCATCTGTAGAGTTTTAATTTCCTAATTAAAAAATATAGAGGCTTTGTAATTTAATCATCAAATGGTACAAGGAAAAACAGACTTGATAGCTTTGATAATTAACTCTTCATAATTTATTGCTGCCAGGTTAAACTATAATTTAATTTGCCATTGTAGGACCAGTAATCAAACAGCACAAGAACTTACAGAGTTAGCCTGTCCAACCAAAAGCATTGTATCATGCTTTTCTCTTCACTTGGGAGAACTAGATTTTGCCTTCATTGTTGAAAGATGTTAGAATCTGACCCCAAGGCCATCCAGCACCCTCTTCTTGCATTGAATTCAATTCAAGGGTCTGTTTCTGAACAGTGTATGAGAGTCAGTTCTACAGCTAGCAGTTGCTTCATTGAAGTTGTGCTGAAAAAAATAATAATTTCAAACTGATTGTTTTCCTATCCTACCTCCCGATCTGGAAATAATATACAACTCTCACTTCTGCAGAAGAAGAGATTTTTAAATTGTGTGCACATGCAGCCACACAGCCACAAGTGTGTGTCAAATAGGTCTTACAGCGCTCTCTTATTTCCCATGTTGTTAAGATCATCTCTTATGTCCTGTATACACTGGAGTGTCTGTGATAAAGTTGCTTATGTTTACACACAGCAGGGACAAAATAAGCAGAAGAAATCTTTTTACTCCCACAAAAAAAAAAAAAAAAAGAAAAAAAAAAAAATCACCATGAAGACAACTCTGCTTATTGTGTCATTCTCTAGTATCTAAAAAGAGTGGTAAACACTTTTAAGAGTTGCTGCATCAAGGAAATCTGACCCTGATAGAGTAGTACCTGTAAGGCTAAAATACCTCTTGGCTCCTTTCCCTCCATCACAGTCTCATACATATCACATCAGCTGCTCCTGCTCACATCAGGAGGGTGTGCAACGAGGTCAAGCCTCCACTGAGCTGAATGAGGGTTTTCAGCAACTAACCATAACCTCCCCTAATCACAAAACAACTGGTATTCCCCTGATTCCATCCCTTAATTAGATGAAAACTACCGTGTCAGTGCCATATCTGCGCCCCAACTCCTCTTGTTTCTCCAGACGGACAATTAGGAAATGATAATATCTGCACCTCTAAAAAAGCAAATATAAACTGTGCACCACTATGCATATTGCCAGCTATAGCCATGCAAAAAACTACCAACTTCAGACACCAGTTAAAGTGCTCACAAAGTATAGGAGCTGAAAGCATGGTGAATTGGGCACACAGTCAGACAGACAGGTCCAGTAGGTCTATAAATAGATAGTAGGTTTTATATAAAAAGGGGAGATATCTATAGATAATACATATATAGTGTAAAGAAACTGAAGATATTTGCTTTTACAGCTATTGAGATGTTTACTAAAATCTGAACACATTCTTTAAAACAATGGTGAGAAAATGTAGGCTGTCATGCCTACTCTGTAAATAAAATTTATTTTCCATGGATGTCAGTCTAGTACTTTACAAAATAAAACAATAGAACAATATTCCATGAACTATATACACTTACTTTCCTAGAATAATTACCATTCTAATTCTTAAATAGATGTCATGAGATATCTGTTTGGAAAAGTGCTTCACTTTACTCTCATATTATTTTGACGCATTTTTACTCTTTTCTTCAGCTCAAAGGAGAAAACTTTTCAACAAATACTATTTAGGCTGTTTTAGTGATGCAGTTTTTTAATAGTGATATTCAATATCAATTGAATATCATTATCAAATGCTCCCCAGCTGGCCCAGAGCCACCCTATCCCAAGGTCATGCCCAGCAGTAGAAGGGACCTGCCCAAACCCAGTCCCTTTCAGCAGCCCTATTTGGCTCACCCTAAATGGGCACTGTATTTAAAAAAAATTACACTGTAATTTTCAGGCTAAGAAATCATTAGACTTAACAGCAAACTGCCTGTCACCATACAGGAGTACTATAACAGTGAAGGAGGAAGATGCATAGATGGAGAACCATGCAAATCCAGCATTTCAAGATGTGGCATAGGGCAAACTGAACAACGCTACTGCTGAGTCTTTACCTGCTGCAATCACTAAATGTACATATGAAGAAATTAGTCATCTTCCTCATAAAAATGTGATAGAAAACAATAGTCAATAGAAGAATGGCATATTAACTATACAATTCAATAATTATCTATTTAAAAGGCATCTATTCTTTTGATTCCCAAGGTATCCCAACTCTTCTTCTCCTGGACTACTACTTCTAGTAGTAGGTAGGACATCTTTTTGAAAAAGAAGTGGAAATATTTTGGAGAAGACTAGTTTTGCTTTTAATGAAAATATTCCATGGCACTTCCTTAGATTTTCTGTGGACCTCATACTCTGTAGCACCACTCTTCCATCAAAGGTATCATGAACCAAGCTAATATACTTACATTGCTTCTATTCCTGAATAGGGTCTTACTTCAAATGAAATTCACACAGAGCTTTTCTCCTCCTTGCAGCCTTGTCTCTGTACATATAGAAGGTATCAGTTACTTAATTTTATTAGTAGAAAAGAGATATTAAAACAAAATAACGTTTCTGTTCTGAATGAACACCTGAGCCATTTATTGCATGTGTTGTTCAGACATGTATAATTTTAGATGTGGCTATTTTAAGTAATACAATAATGAAAATCACTGGGATTTTTAAATGTTTACTCAATTTGTAAAATGAAAGAACATCAAACTAAATTGTGAGTACACAAACAAGAAATAAAATTCAAAATTCTCCTCAAATGCACAAGAGCTAAGCGGTGCATTTAAACAATGCATTCAGCCCATTAAAACTTAAAATCAAATTAATACATAATTTTCCTTAGATATATATCAGAACAAATACAAAGCACATTTAATTTAAAAAGGTACACTGTTCATAAGCAAGAATATAAGAGACTAAGATCCAAGATAAGACACGCAGCTCAAAAAAAACCCAAAAAAACTCAAAGCCAAAGACAACAAACAAAAAAAGGTATTAAACTTCAGTGACAATTATTTTCTCTCTTTCAAATCCTTCTTTAAAATTGTAGAAAGAAACAGACCAATGAAGAAACCATGAGTAGTGACTGTGGAGAAAAAGATTATTTATGCTATAAACCTTGAATCTGAATAAGTGGGTAAAGGTTTTTTGTGATCAGCTGTCAGAATTATGCAGAAGGCGGGACTGGGGAAATGAGAGATACTCAGACAGCTGTTAGGGAAAGAAGCCAGAAGAGCACAACTACCTTTTTTTTCAAGTTTTTGTAAAATATTCCTTTATATGATTTATCACAGCTATAAAATAGAGAATATATCTACAGGAAGATCATTTGAGATTTTACTCTTAACTGGTAAAATGAAAGTAGTCAAATATCCAGAAGAAAGATGCTTTAGGAGACAGTGTGCATAAAAATCAGCTCCTTAAGACAGGAGAATAGCAGCAAAACAATAACTGTTAACTTAGGCAGGTAGATTTTGACAAACTAAAAAACCTGGGAGTTCAGACTGGGGAGGTGTGGGATAAAGAGCATGCAGTTCTTTAGCAAAATGTCTTTTGTGATACAGCTGTAAGCCATCCCACTTATAAGCCTCCACTTACTGTGGAGGAAAGATGAGCATATTAGCAAATGAGCAGAGCAATAAACTCTTTCTGGACCTCAGACACAAGAAGGAAGTTAGTAGAAAGTGGAAGCTAGATCAAGGCACTAAGGATGAAGACAAAAATAGGTATGGACAAAATCAGAAAAATAAAAGCATGCAAGAGATGTAAATAATAAGAGATGTGAAGAATCTAAATGAGTTCTTTTGTAGGAACATTAGTAGAATGAGGGACCATATGGGAAAGGGTTGCTCTGAGCAGTTCCTAAAAATATCAGTTTTGATAACCTAACTATAATACCAAGGACAAAAGAGCAAAATATTGTCCCTGAGTAAGGAAGGAATAAATAAGAGAGATAGCTTTCTTATTCCAAATAACTTTCACATAGATAACTTTCACTATTCCAAATCATCTTAGCCTAATGCACTTGGTAATTTAAGGAACTGACTTATCTGACAAAACTGCAGATATTTGAGAAATTGAGAAGGATGGGAAAATAATTTAAATCCTCCACTTTAAAAGACAATGAAAGGAAGAAGTGGGGAATTATTGAGTTATTATGTTAATTTCAAATTGCAGAAAACAATTGGGGGGTGCAAACAAAGGATGCTTAGTAAATAGAGGGGAAAAAGAGATAAATGGCAGAGAACAGGAATTTACCAAGAATAAAAAAGGTCAAACTACTACGATTTTATTTTACTACAGGAAAGCTGGCACTGAGGAGAGATAAAAATCACCAGATGTGGGTGTTTTACATATAATATTATCATGAGCAAACTAAAATCATGGACTGGATGAATAGTGTAGGTGTAGAGCTCAGGAAAACTGTTCCAGGAATGGTCTTTAATGGTTCTCTCTGAATTAGATGGCAAATGGATTTCTGCAGAGCTCTATTCCTCATGCATCTGTGTCCTCTTACCTATTCCATATTTTCATTAACAGACTGGGTGCTAAAATGATGATGAAATTAGGATTACAAATACATGGAAAGACAGAGTTGAACTTGACAGATTGGAGATGCATCTTGAAAAATAATTGGATGTTATTTAACACAGAGAAGTAGAACTTACTAAAGGCCAGTCATCTACATAAATACATGGTCCGAAATAATTGGGTGTAAACTCACTCTGACAGATAGATATAGTAGTTATCTTAATAAGCAGCAGAACATAAGTTGATGGAGTCATGCTTTTGCAATCAGCCAACTAAAACTTGAGCTGTCACATATAAATGAAAGACAAATGCAATATTTTTTTTATTTAGACAGCACTGGTAAGGACAAAGTGGAAGTACTTTGTGCCCAGCTTGATGCAATCTATTTCAAAAAAAGTGTCAGGAAGAGAGTCCAGAGGAGAGACACAAATATGAAAGGTTTTTAAAGCATGATTTATTACAGAATATTGAATGAAGAGATGGCCAAGTTTAATTTGAAGGACAGAAACTGAAATACCAAGGGAGAAGAAACAAAGTAAGTATTCACCTATATAAACACTTCAAGAAAGGGGAAGAAATTAACCTGATATCATATTCATGTGGATACGAAAAACAGCAAACTGCTTAAATTATAATGAACAAGATATTAACAAAACCATGTTAATTATAAGCCCAAAAGGTAAAGCTTGGGTCACGCCTTTTGAGAAAGCCATGGCATTTCCAGTGCTGGAGGTGTTTAAGACTAGGCTGCACAGATGTTTTTCTGACTCTGCCTAAATATAATTGACTCTGCCCTGCAGTAGGTGGATGGACACTGGCTAGATAACCTCTTGAATTCCCTTCCAGCAATATTATAATCTAACCACCTGTAATTCTCACTGCACTGAAATCAGTGCCAGAGCATTTAATAACCCCCCTTCTTTTTTCCTTATTATGACCTCTCACAAGAAACATTAATAAAAGCTTTTTAGCCTGTTTAAAAGGCAACCAAACAAATGCAACCTCCTCTAACATACCATTCCAGACAGAATTAACATGCAAAATTCTGCATGCCTGTGCTAAGCCTCCAATACAGAATTTAAAAGGGTGTGTCTTTTGCTTGGCAGTGCTTTAAGTAGTGTTCAGTGTTGGGCATGTAAATAGTATGAGGACCCTCCATATTTTCTCTAACAGAATCAGAGGTAGGGGCACTTGGATTACTAGAAGATGCTAAGATACACAAGAAGGCACACCACCAGGTGTCCCTTCCCCTCCCACTCCCCAACTCTCCCTCCCAATAAAAACCTGCACCCAGCCTCCATTCTGCCCCCCAAAACAGCAAGAAACAAGTTGTGTGTGACTCACTCAATAAGCAGAGAGGTAGCACTGCCCAGAGGTTTAAGAATCACAACCTGCTGACTGAACTCCACATTAGGAGCTTAGATCCTACTGTCTGAAGGAAAAACTCAATATTTTCTATGCTTAGCATATGAAAGATATTTCCAGTATTAAGCAAATGACGACAAAAATTAAATTGCTCAGTATCAATATGCCATAAAAATGTGTGTATTTATATATAAACATAGTGAAAGATACCAAGTTTTAACTAAGAAAATAGACACCATTAAAGCAACTATGCTTTCTGTCAACTAGTAACCCAGAAAACATGAAGTTCTGAAGACTTTCTACCATTAACAGGAATCCATATAGACTCTGATTCATCAGGCTATTATTCTCCTTTCTCTATTCCACTCACCATCATTTTGTGTGGTCTCTGTTGGGAGCTAATGTGAGAAATACTGCAGCATATTTCATCAGACGTGCTTGTGGTTTATGAGAAAAACCTCCAGATCACTTATCTTTTACATGTGATTGCAGATGACTGGTAGTTTGATAGGAGGTGGACTACAAATGTGAAGTCTGAAATGTGGTTCTGTAACTTTAAACCACTGATCAATATTGCAACTATATAATTGTAATTTACATAATATCTTTCCATTGTAGATTAGTAACAATTTCACAAAAGGACACTTCATAAATTCCTCTAGGTGAGAAAGCTGACTCAGAGAGGTAAAGTAAATAGCTGAAAGACAACCTGTGGGCCCGAGCCTAAGTTAGGAAAAACATCCAGGTCTTCTGTGTCTCTCTGCCTTAGCTTCAGGACTATACTGACACTGGAGGCACCACTTAATCACATAGGCATTTTAAAATTATTTGTTTAAATGGGGATTCTTGTTGGATAAGAAGAATCTGTAGTAAAAAGAAAGTTATATGGAACTCCCATCAATATTACTACACTATGCTTTTCAATTAAAATTACAGCAGAATTAATAAAGGTTTTCTGAAAACTTAAAGGCTTAACTGATTATGAATTTCATTCACAATTCAGGTAGGAGCAATTAATATATTGGGAAGTCTTCCTTCTCTTTTGGAATATAAGCATTAGAAAGATGGCAACATTCCTACTCACTCTGCTCATTCTGTTTGGCAGAAGAACACAAACCACTTTCCTAACCTGCAAAGACAGGATGCTCAAGGTAACTAAATGGAGAAAATATTTGAATTTCAGCCAGATTAAATTACGAAAATGGAGGACAAAAGAGAAACTATGTCATGAATTTTGTTGCCAACTAAGTCATCCAAGAGGACTTTTCTTCATCTGAGATTCAGACACTAAAAGATGATCATAAACAATTTATCTCTGAAACAAAAAAACCCACACAAAAAAAAAGAAAAACTCTTTTGCAGAAATGTTATATTCAAAATTTTATAATCTGCTTTATCGTTTGACTTGCAAGGACCAGATGCTAGTTTGCTCCAACTCATAAAGCCTTAGGTTAAAAGGATAAACTACCAGATTTTAAAACCAGATATTGAAACTCCTGCTTTTGGCAAATTTTATGCTCATATGAAAACAATTTCATTCACTTAAAAGAAGTTCATATAATATAAAGCACAACTTAGTATAAGTAATTAATATCAGGCCCACATTAAGGGCCTATAGATCTGATTCTGCAGGACCTGGAAACTTCTTGAATTAATTTTATATGATAAGGAAGTCTAACTCAAAAAGGACTTCATCCTCCTTTTTAAATGCTGTTATGATTGCTTAACTCCCCCTCACTACATTTTTTTGGGTTATCTTATTTAGGACTGACACACAGAAAAAAATTACATGTAACTTATTTTCAGTAACTTTGCTGTACTAACGAGGGGGTTATTAAAAGCAAACTGTAGAAATCAAAAGCCTTTCTTCTTAATTCAGGCACAGTGGAAATAAGAAGTCCCTTTCTTGTACCCTAGTTTCTGAATGCCATAAACATTATTTTGAACAGAACAAATCAGGTAGTGAGGTGGCCCTGTGCAACACTTAGGAAGTGAAATCTACAATAATAAACTTTCTTAAAGCTTTTTCTTTTTTCTTGAATTGTATTTTAACAGTTGTCAGGATTAAAGGGTGGTTTAGCAAGAATATTAAGTTCATCCTTATTTCCTCATTTTGTTTATGAATAAGAATGCATTTGGATTCCACCAGTTTAAGCATACAGTGAATCTTGACCATGCAAGTTAATAGAAGGAACTTAACTTTGGAAAAAAGTCAGTAACTGTACATAGGGGTTTTTTTATAAGTTCATTTTGAAAAAAATACTTTTAACTATCTTTCAATTTTGAAAATCTCATTATTTGTTTATTCCATTCTCAAAAACTAAATGTTTCAAACTAAAGAAAAAACCTTGTTGTCTATTAAACATACGACTTCATTATGAAAATAAAGTTTTGTGTTATATGTGAAAATAAAGTTTTAGTCATAATCTTTATTTTTCTAAATGACCTAAAGATTATAATTTGAACTACCATGAAATATTACAAGTGTGAAAACTCACTTGTATTTAATAAGGAAGAACAAAGGGAAGCAACATTATTTATTGCCATTTTTGCTTGAAATAAAATGCAAAAGCCACCAAAGGGATGTACTGCTGCAATATTATTTGATAAAAAATAATTATATTATTGAAACTAGAGAAGAAAAAACAGTTTGATCAGTACACCCATTATGCTAATCACTCATCCATGTTTGCATCCTTATATTTTATCTTTCATGACTATAAATAGAAGAAACTGTTGGAAACAGAGAGCTGTATAACTACATTATTACAGCAACCAATTTATAATATTTACCTCATGAATAAAATACTAAATAATTACTTTCATTATTAGTTTTTCTTTTCATGAATGATGATAAACAATCACAAGCACTTTTGCTTGTTTTTCTTTTTTTTAAGGTGCATTACTGAAGTACCAAATTGAATGCTGGAATCTCTGCAGAGAAACTAGCTGAGAACATTACATCTTCATCAATTTTTCAATGACTATATCAACAAGTGTTGAATCAGGAGAATTACACCAAGACTGTATCTTTGGCTGTTTCAAATTGATTTCAGTCATGTTCAGCCTACT
This sequence comes from Nymphicus hollandicus, assembly GCA_009823435.2. Classification (NCBI taxonomy): domain Eukaryota; kingdom Metazoa; phylum Chordata; class Aves; order Psittaciformes; family Cacatuidae; genus Nymphicus; species Nymphicus hollandicus. The sequence goes on along the minus strand of WTXV02025003.1, from coordinate 7,603 downwards.
TTTGTATTCATTCCCAATTCACCTGATAAATATTGAGGTTTCCATAAGTGAGGGTTTTTTACAAGAACTATTACCAGGGGAAAAAAAAAAAAAAACAACGGACAGATAAGGTTAGATTTTCATCTATACTTTGCTTTTTTATACTTCTTAAGCAGTGCACAAAGGCCAAAAAATAGCAGCAGTGAGCCAAGTATAATTCCTTCCAATGTCTCTACCAAATTACACTGCCAATATGCAATGCATCACAGGCTGGGAAAAAAAAAAACACCCAGTGGGTGCTTTTCTCCTGGAATATTTTAGTGTTATATTATCTATTGCAAACTGAGGCTACCAGGCATAAATCAGAGTGGCTCAGTTGCTATTCATACTTACTTCAGGTATAGAGTGAATGCAATCATTCACAAGAAACAGATCCCAAGAGCTCCACCCTGTTAGTCCAAAAAGAAGTTGGGCTTAAGTTCATGTTTCAAGTATTCACATCAGGGGTATTATATGTTCACAGGTAAAACCAAAGACAAGTTTTCCTCCAGAGATCATATCTATTGGAAGTAGCTAAATAAGCCAGTCAAGAATGTGAGCATAGATTTTGCAGTTCAGACCAAGCAGAAGCATGTTGTTGTTTTATGTCAACAATGCAGGTGGTGGACACTTTCTCAATCTGGGAGATTCAGCTATAGAACCAGTTTACGAAGGCTGCTGCACAAGTTAAAGCTAGTCCTTCAGAAAAAAAAGAAAAAAAGCTGTTGAACCTTCTTGTCCTTATTTAGACAGAAATCATTTTCCATTTTGAATTAGAAGAGTTTTCAGACTCATGAATAATTTGGGACAGCATTGCTAATGACTTCACAAAATGCAAGAGCAATACAAATGGGAGAGAATGAGAGAAATAGAAACAATTTGTTTGAAAGCCTTGCATAGAATAGGGCACTGCTCTTTTCAATAACCCTTGCCAGAGTCCTGATGCAAAGGCATTCAGTGACTCAGACACAGTTTTCAGCTCTTTGCAACCAGGGCTGTGCATGCTCACACAATTACACACATGAATATGATAAAATACAATTTAATCTAAAATCTTCATTCAGTCATTAAATCTGTCAGTAGCTTAATATATTCAGGAATTATGCTGTGGGCTAAGCCAGTGTAGCCAAGTCTCAAAGCATTAAAACTATTATAAAATTCCTTTTTTTTTTTCAACTGTACTACTACCTTTTCTTGAGAGATTCAGAGAACTTGTGATTATGTTGTACGTGTCCAAAGCATAACTGACCAATCCTAATTACAGATCAAGTACTCAGTATAAGATACTCCTAGCAGCTGTTCACAATCAAGTCAAGTCAAGTCATAAAAGAATCTTTTGTAAGAATAATTTATACTAGGAAAGATAATTGAGACCTTTTTGTGGACATGCAGAAAACAGGGGAAATCATATGAGCAGTTTTATTTTATAAATAGTTGATGTATAAATGAGAGGAACATCGTTATTACAAAATATTATATAGCACTTAAAATATGACCATGAATTTGTAAAGGAAATGTATCTTCTCTTTTCCTCTCAGTTCTTGATTTCTTTGTTTTTTGTAACTACTAGAGCAGGTAATGGGATATATCCTTCACATAGACATAAGCTTCAAAAAGTATGTTCTACCTTTAATTAACATTAAATATACCTGCATCTTTTTGTGGTTAGAGTAATGTATCTTTTTTTTTATTTTATTTTGGGAATGGATAGCTCTTTCTACTTATCTAGAAAGGTGAACACCAGGAAGGTGATAAATAGGAATTAAAAATCCCCTTAAAATCAGGATTCAGTGCTTAAATGTTTTTAAATAGCTGTAAATGTTTGATTTATTTCAGAATTTGAATGATGGATTTTAGACCTATATCGCTGGCAAAAGCTGTATGTGGTACAAATCATTTATAGCACTACAGGAGAAAATACAAGATGGTAATGTTTTACATGAGAATCAACATATTAATTCGTTGTACAATATCTGATTATTGCCTCCTGAAACATTTGTTGGTCATTTATAAGGTTTTTTTTTCTATTCACTATGAGAATTTCAATAGAAGAGGTGATGAAAAGTCAGAATAAATGTTAATTTAAATTATATGCTTACTTGAAAGTCATTAAAACAGGGAGCTATGCTAGTGCACATGTGTAGAACTTGCTAGATTTCCAGTCTTACAGATTTTATGACTTTTCCTCTGAAATTTGAAGAAGCAGATTCCCCTTCTCCAGAAATGCAGCAGAAACCAGCCACAAGCATATTGAAACCACATTTAACTGTATTGCGTGATTAGTGTTATAATCGCATTCCCTAAATTGTTGTTAGTTTGCAATGCAGTACATAAGTTTGAAGGCTCTCACAATGATATGTTTTCTTTCAAAACACTTTTTATTCAGGAAGTGTTCATTCAAAAAATATGAAGAATTTTTTCCAAATTCTCCCAATTATTAAATTTGAATTATTATTTTTTTGGGCAGAAATAATGACTCTATAGGGTAGGGAATGTGTTCCTGTGCCTCATGACAATTTTGCCATTAAAAAAAAAAAAAAAAAAAGCTTCCAAACCCAAATTCTTTTACTATAAAGGTCTTTCATCTAAATTCCTTGTTTTCTCTCTTTCCAATTATACTCCTCACCAACTTACTTTAAGCATGAATAATGCAATAATGTAAAAACATCCCCCCTGGTCAGAAACTTACATCATTTCCAGCATAGGCAGTTACAGAGGGCAATTATAATACCAAGGTAATTACATACAGAATCATGTGAACTCTGACAACCCACTGAATAGCATTCCCCTGTAGGTTACAGATTTAAGCAAATCAAAGTATCTATTAGAACAAAACGTTGCTTTTGGTAGCTGAATCTACCTTCCCCTCTTTGTGTATACTACCCCTAAAAATCCAGCAATATCAAAAAGCAGTTTTAGTGCCCCAGCAAGTCCCAGACTTAACAGCATGGAAAAGGAAAGGAAAAAAAAAAAAAAGGAAAGGACAAAAAAAGGAGGAGGGGGGGTAAAAAACCAAAACCAACAACAACAACAAAAAAAAACCACAAAAATCCAAAACCCTGCTGGAGTTCAGAGTCTCATTTTTCTTTCTCACCTATTCACACGACCAAAAACCTTTTCCAGTGAAACTAATCAGGGCAGCTGCCAAGATTAAATATGGCTCTGGAGCCCTGAAACTTATTTATGTCCGCTTGGCAACATGTTTCTCATTCTAAGCTCCACTGGGATTTTGGTAAAGGTCCTGGCCAAGGGTCTTTGGTCACTTTTCAGCAAAAGAATGTCAATAGTGCTATTGATGGAAAAAAATCACAAGAAATTGTAAAAATGGTTCAATATATCCAAGTTTTTGTTAGAAATTATATTTGGGAAAATGCTGCCTATCAGAGAAAAAAAAAAACCTTAAACATTTCAGTGACCCATACAGATATGTATTTACTATACTGATGAAGTGAAAAGCAAATAACTACATGTTTTTGTCAAGATTCAGTATTTCCAAAACAAAATGTCAAGGTAGGGTTCATTTATGTTCTGTGTCTGCTGACAAATTCATCCAAATTACAAATAAGGATTTTATAACATAAAAATTAGTGTAATTGACAGAGAGAACTGAAAGAATGTATATAAACAGCAGAAAAAAAAAAAAGCTGCCAACAAGCAGGCATGGTAAATGTTGGAACTTCTATATTTTATCTTGCAGTTCATTTACAAGATTTTATTAATCTTTTGATATTTCCTATCACCCATTACGACCCATGCACTTGCAAATCATATTCATTTTCAGGCATGCGTAATTCCATTGAATTTATACAGTTTATAGTTTTATTGCGTATAGCATAAAATCTTGAAAGATCACGTTGATATTTAGTCAGTCATATCACTGTGTGTGGCAAATGACCAGTGATTACATCACACTTACTAAGCATGTAACAGGCAGTGATAGGGTGAAAAACTGTGCAAGTTATTACTTCAAATAACTTGCAGGTACTGATATTGAAAACAAATGTTTTACCCTGAAGATGTTGCAGCACTTGATCTTACCTATGCTACTCCAGACACAAACAAGTCAATTATAGTCTTTAGACAGTGAAACCAGCTTCTACAGCTAGAAGAACACCTCCTGGCATATGGTAAAGCCATTGAAAATGCAGGTAAGCCAGAAGAAAATGGAAATTGAGAAGAGCTGGGATCTAGCAATGTTCTGCTGATTTGGTACTATAAAAAGCACAGGACATGGAAATGGGTTCCTAAACTGAACTCAGATATTTGACTTCAACAATGACCACTGAAGTGCGTTAATCTTGTGAACATTTTGCTTATCACAATCCAAGTAAAAGCAGCCTTCATGAACATAAATATCTATACAAGTGAAGTGTTGTACAAAACTTTGTTTTAATAACACCTAGCAAGATTTTGCCATGTTTTTTTCACAATTGATGAGACATTCTAAACTAGTTTTATGTTTACTCGATCAATCTTTGTTTAAACTTTACGCATATATATATATTACCCATGCACATCTTAATACAAAATTAAGTCAGAGAAATACTCTAGCATATTTAAAAATTTCACACTTAACTGGGCTTTTTGAGAAATTATAGCCCCTTTTAAGTCTTAGTGGGTAAAAAAACTCACATTTTTCAGCAACTGCTAGTTTATAAAACAGAAAGTCAGACTAACTGGCTGAGAATGACCTGATTTGTTATAGAAGTATAAAATTCACTGGATTTTGAATTCTGATTTCAAATCCTGTGTCCTGGATAGAAATCAATAAAAGTTTTAAAGATACTAAAAGAAAATAATATTCTTCAACACAATTTTTAACAAATTTCTGTATCAATTGCCTATAAATAAGATGTTAAATGTACAATTCCTTTCCCATCTATACTGATAGTTTACTATTTCACTATTTTCACTCCTTATTAGCAAAAGAGTTGTATGAACTGCCTTCACACACAGGCAAGTTAACAATTCCTAACTTACCTTTTAAATATGTCCATGTACAGCCCCTACACATTAGCCTACATTTGTCTATTTCTATTCATGTAAATAAAATTATCTAGCTTTCTGGATCAGGCCCTAAAGCATTGTTTTTTACCTCAGTTTCCCACTGATCAAAGAATACATAATGAGTGGGATGAGCAGAGACTTTGAAAATAGAGTATTTACTGAGCTCTTGTTTGTCTACAGAAAAATTAAATGTTCTACATTAAAGGTAAGTCCACTGGAGAACGGCCTACAGAATGCTAAATAAATACAAAGCATGTTTGGGTTTGTTCCCTTGTGCCCTAAACTCTTTCCTCCCACCCCCTAAACTATTCCCAAGTAGTTCCCTGTAGCAAATTGTCTCCATTAACATGTTTCTCTCTCTTGACTTACATGGCAGTACTCCAATATTTACTCGGTCACTCTCCAGTAATGTACAACATCTTTTGGTACTAAAGACTCTGATTTGAAGACTATAACTTGGTTTCAGACAACAGCACCACATATAAATTTCCAAGGATATCCCAAGACAGAATTTGAAACTTAGTGGGGTAGCTGTGGTATGTTCAAGGCATGAATCAAGTTCATTATGTCACAATGTATCTGAGCGTCAATCGAACTTGAATCTGTGGATATTCTTGGCTCAGGACTAGAACACAGAACAACTGCTATCTTTTCCCATCAGGAGGGAAGTAATCATTATGGTAACTCATTTGTGCTGGGGACTTTTTAAAATTTCAATATGAATATGAATCTAATTAGGGGCCCAACATTGATATTCTCCAGTGTTAACACATCTACACATTGCTCTGACCTTGTTATATTAAAAAAAAAAAAAAAAGTTGAGTTATGCAAGAACCTCAGAAGCCTTGGGGTTTGGAAAAGCTTCAAAAAACCAGCAGAGATATACACAGTTAAAGAAAGAAACAAAGAGAATCCCACAACATCCTATGATCTTCCCTCCCACCCCAGATGCTTACCATCAGAGAGCTTATCTCTATCATCCTCCTCATGGGGATGATCCAAAGCTGTTCACTTGCAGAAAGAAAAGAATTTACAAAGCAGAAGATTCTTGTGCTTCTCTTGCCTGCCTGACCTCTTCTCTTTCTTTCAATTAATGCTCCTCAATTTGTAGCAACTTTTGTGTTAATCTACTGCCAAATTTGAGAATAAGGGACTCTGTTCTTTAAGATCCTTTATTCTTATCACTGCATCCTTAAGTGGGGTTTTGTACATCATCTTCTAGCCCCATTAATATGTCTTTTCTCTTTTAGTTTACATTATTGTTTTAGTATTTGTCACTTGCTGTTACTGTAGCAACCCATTTTGCTGAGCAAGCAAAAGATGGCTACCAAATGTCTGTTCTCTCTACTCAGAGTTGAGAGATACAAAGCAAGAACAAGTCAGAGGTTTAAGCTGAATGTTATTTTTAAGCTGAATGCCGTACATGTTTTTGAGCATAACTTTCTTTTTATTTTTTTCTTTTTAGATTTGCAGAAATAAAAGCAGGCTCTTAGCTACTGTGGGGCAAATGGGTATCCTGGACCCACAACTTGTATTACATCAATCCAAGGAAGCTCCATTCTGTTAGGCTGCACATTGGCTTAGAAAATTAAACAAGTGAGCAAAGGTGAAAGAATGTCAGAGCCCTCATTTTCATCTCTATATGATGATACCTGTAGCATGGCACATTCTTTCAAACATCTTTGTTTAGGTCTAGAAACACACAAAAATATGGATGCACACTCATTCACAGAAGAGAGTCTGGGTTGATGTATATAATTGTAAGCAAAGTTAGTCACTTTTCAAAAGTCTAATTGTATATAAGATGGCTATTATAGTGAGTATATCATTAAAACCAGACTAAAATAGTAGCAGAACAGCTACCACAGAAAATTCCTGTTGCAAAATTAGCCTATCCATTTTCACAATATATAATCATGCATAAGAGAAGGTTTCTTGTAGGAATGTAGAATGACTCAGTGTTAAATTATATGATGGCTGAAACTATTTAGGACTGTCCAGAATCTAAAACATAAAAATGAGGTCTGAAAAAAGCATAACAGTGTGGAACTCTAGAATGTGGCAGCAACTATAGAGTTATAGATATTTTTGCTTACTGAGAATGCTTACATGGGAAGTTTTTATTCTACTCTGAGTAGCAGGAAACATGTAAAGATATTCTCAGCTTTCGAATTTCAACTTGAAAATTCCAGTACAAGCAAATCATGGGAAAATATCCCAAGGGCCATGTTTTGTGTACTTGCTTTGCTTTAAAAAGCCTGTCCTGTGTTTTCCTTACTTTGATGGTTAACTAAACACTAGAGATTTATCGTTGGATATTTTAAAATCCTTCAGTTTTGAGATCTGCAGAACCAATTGCTTTCACAGGAGCAATATTATGTCTAACACTACTAAAAAAAGATAATTATAGCAAGCAATAATTGTGACTGTTCCACAAAAATTACAAGAAAAAAATTATCTACACTTTTTTTTTTAAATAAAGAAGAAGAAAGAAGGAAGCAAGGAAGGAAGGAAGGAAATATAATTAAAAAGAAGGAAAAGGAAAAGAAAAAAGAAAAAGGAAAAAGAAAAGGTAAAG
>WTXV02024989.1:0-12959 GCA_009823435.2 Nymphicus hollandicus | reverse complement strand
GAAGGAGAAATGCTATACGTCAATCACAGAAGTCATTCATTTGGCTAGCACCCCAAAAATTAACTCTACGACCATATGCGAAATACACTGACTCTGATTTTGCTGCAAGATGGCAAATGAACAGTTTCTCTTCCTTCCTCTTTCTTTTCCTTATTTTTAATTTTAAAGGCTTTTTCATTATCCTATTTAGAAAGGACCTCTCCTTTCCTCAGATGTGTGCTCAAATGACACCCCTCTTGCTCTCTCCCAGGGTTTATGTTTCACTAGAATGACAACACTGAATAGCAACCCTACTTAACTATTTCTAAGGCCCTGATCGGTGTCAGTTATACAGTGATGGGAAGATTACTTCAAGTCTGAAATAGCCAAATAGCTGTGCAATCACATATATGGATCAGCCAGGCTGAGAGATGAGTAGCAGCATCCTGTAAAAAGACTCTTTCCTTCCCTCAATCTGTTATGCTGAATAGTTAAAAATTAAAGACCAGAGAGACCCTCTTGAAACATCTCCAAAGATCCACATAAACGTACTAATTCCATCCTCATTTATCAATATTTAATTTAGGACAAATGCTCACGTATGGATTTGCCATTTTGTAATATTTTTACCTGAATTTCTATGTTTTTAGTAAATGTCGTGAACTTCCAGTAAAATTTCTTTCAAGTATAAATATGGAATAGCCAATATTTGATGATTATTTATATTTGGGCCATTCAGTTTTACCATAAAGTGAAGGGCTTTGGGTTTTTTTTAAGTCTGTAGCATGAATCATAGAATAGTTAGGGTTGGAAAGGACTTTAAGATCTAGTTCCAACCCCCCTGCCATGGGCAGGGACACCTCATGCTAAAATGCGTTGAATGAAGTGCTCTTTCTCTTTATTGATAACATGATATTGGTCTATGACAGTCCCATAATAAATCACTTACTTGCAGGAAAGGATTTTGGAAAGATACCCAAATTCAATATTTGGTTCTAGTCGGTTCTAAAAACCTTTAAACACTTCAGTAATAGCGAAATAGGTAAATTGCTAAAGAGCAGGGTATTTCAAAGCACTACCAGAGCCATGATTATTAGTTTTACTTTGAACGAGTAACAGCACACACCATGTGGCCCTGCGAGTCACGCTGAAGATTTCTATTATTAAATCCTGCAACCTTAAATATTTGATGTTTTTTCATTGGTATTTCTGACTCTCCTTTATTCCCTTTGTAGAACTGGAAAAAATCTGATGGAACAAACTGACTCCAGATTTTTCTGCTTTTCCTTCTCACTTCCTTTATTACCTTCTCAATGTGGCCCGGAAAGCATGACCCATGTTTGCTGAGCACATTAAGATGGGATGCACATTACTAATACCAACATAACAATGGCAGCTTGGCACTTCTTACACACCACCACTTGCCCAAGTGAACAACTCCACGTGCTCAAATGAACACGCTGAGCAGCAAAGGCACCAGAGAACTCTGTAGCTCAACTTTTTGCATCCGAGTGACCAGAAATATCCCAGACAAACTGGAGAAGCAATTCATTTTGCAACTTGCCTTGGAGCAGGCACAGGCTAACAGGAAATAGCATCCTGTTTCCCCTTGGAAAAACAGTGGTGACTTGAGATAACTTTCAGGCTCCAGCTCAGACATTCCCAACGCGCAGGACTCTGCCCCATGGAATCCAGCAGGAAATGAAGGTAATATTCATAATAGAATATAGTTTTCTGTAACTTCCTGAACAGAGGATCTGCAAAATCTCCAAAAAAATCCCACCCCACATCATATTTAAAACTTCAGTCAGTGCTGCTCATCACATTGCTGTTCATGCTGTATAGAACATGCACGTCCCTCCCTTGCCCCACTCCCCACCACCCCATTGCGCTGTGCAGAGCCAGGTAATGCCATACATAACATCTTACACCTTCCTCTTCTCCAGGTGAGCATCACTCACCTAAATTCAAGACTATCCCACATGTATTCCCCCTGGCAATACAGAATTCATCTGTAGCATAAACTGCTCACAAGGTCCCTTCATGTTTTCTAGCAATGCAATCCCTATAGAAAACACATTGGCCTGGTCATCCACAGGCCAGAGCACGCTGTCCCAGCCCCTTCACTACCAAATCCTCTAATTCAACAATATTGCACTCCTGGTACTATTGACTTCTCCATGAAGCTGTTTTATTCTGGTTTAAATAACCCAATCTACTTCCAAATATCTTCTATGTTAGTGGGACAAGGCAGGTTTAGAATTAACTTTAGCACAGCTAAACCATTCATTCTAATTTATCCATGCCACGTGCATTAACAAATGTATGCATTTCCAAAGTGCTGCTCCCTTTGGTGAAGCTTCTTCCCTAACTCTACAAACTTCATTTCCCAAGTAATTTACAAATTTACTTCAATTATTTAATCAGTTGGGCTGAAATTCACAAAATATTCAGTTGTTCCTTGTTATTTAACATTCCTTATAAATTGCATTTATTAATTCCAGGAAGGAGACTCGCCATCGCTACAGTAATTTAAATTGGTACCACATGGCTACAGGCTACATGATTCTATGGGGCAAAAAATCAGCTCCTTAAAGATCTTTACCTGACATTAGAGATCAGCTAACCAAAGTTTTGTCCAGGAAGTTCCAATTTATCAAAAATGCAATAAACCATGGACAAAATATTCCTTGTAAGCAGCACATAATGTTGTCCATGAAATGACATTTTAGCATCTCTCACTATGGTCACACCAAAGTTTGCTGACAGCGCAGGGTAATGCTCCGCTGATATTTAACAGTTCCCATCTACGTGGTGCTTTGTGATATTGTAACTTTATACTCTCCAGCCCGTTCTCTCAGCGGCCCTAAATCAGTCAACTTGGACGTACAACGTCGTCCCATTTGCTCTGCTTAATTTTAATGCTGTAGATGTTTTAACTTCCCATTATTATTAACTTTGAAAGCAACCGGGGAAAAGAACCACTTCCCAGTTCTCCCTGCGCTTCTTGGATACATGCTCGTGCACACCCTTGTGATGAGATAAACCTCAGCATTCTTCTGATAGAGAGGAAAATCATGGTCTCTGCTGGTGATCACCAGGCAGCACTAGCTGTAGTTTATCAACTGGAGACTCTTTCACCTTGGTGTAGCATAGACAAGAGTACAGCAGCACCTCCTATAGGAAAAGCTGGAGGAACACCCCATATAAAATAACAAAATAAAATAATAGATTCATCTTCCTGCAGCTAAAGATAAATATTAAATAATCCTATCTGCTTCTGGCTGAAAATTAATTTCTTCTAAGGCAAATAGTGTAATACGTATATGCGCTCCAATTCCCATTTGGCAAAAAGCCTATTTTCAGTATGCAGTACATAGACTTTTGAAAGACTAGAACTGTGTTCATCACAGACACACTTAAACAAATAACATTTTCTTCCTTCGGGTACCAATTCACTATGGTCTAATAAAATATATATATATTTTAGAGCATCAGTATTCCCACCAAACCCACATACCCAGACTAAAAGGAAAGCCTTTTTCTTAACCGTCTCTTTTCTTCTTTGCAATATAACAGCTTGCATCAGAAACACTGAGCACTATTACTTTAAAGCAGCCGCGGTGGTCCAATGACACAATACTGTGTAGTGCCATGCAGGGATATTTGAGAGCTAGCTCTGAACAAGCTACCTTGAGTGCCAAGTATAATTTAGTCCTAGTAGCACGTCTTAGTCTGAGTGTTGCTTCTTGTAGCAAGGCTAATTCATTCAGAACAAGCTCTGGTATCTCTGCACAGAAATGCATCATACTATTTAGGCATAATAAGTGGTTTAGATTTACAAAAGCATCATGCACCTTAGAACAACCAGGTTTTCACATGCATATATACACTTATGCCTAATATATACATAAAGTCCAGAAAACCACTTTAGGATGGTTATCTTCAGGCAGCCAAATACCTCAGAAGAACAGGCCCAAAACTGACTGCCCATTTTTGCAGCCCTGTATACACAGTGCTGAGAAACATGTCTATTTAAAGATTAAACCATCTATGCAGCACTCCTGATTAATTCATTACTTGGGAAAGGCTGGGAGGGCAAACACAGGGTGCCCCAAACCAACAGCCTGAGAACTCTCTCTCGCTGTCTTGGCTCGGATATAAACGTCTCCATTGCCCAGCACCTCTTGTCATTTCCCCTGCTGCAAAGGGGAAATGAGAGAGCCAGACAACACCACTCCACGAGAACGGCTTCTCTGTACACTAATCATTTTCTGTTCCTGTGCCAGCATGCATGACTCGCCAGGTGAAGCATTCCGACGCAGTATTGTCAGCTTCCTGGTAATACACGTTCCTCTCTATCACTTCCCTACCAAAACCCTCTTCTCCCATTTCAGAAACAGCATCCAACTGTCTCTTGCACCACCCTCCATGTATCTTCTGCCCCATGGCATATTTTCAGCGTATTTTATTCTCTCTTGGCTATTTTAAACATTCCCTCCCCATGTAGGATGGAACAATGGGCGAGTTGCTCAGTACCCAAGGTTAGAAGACCTGGATATCTACTCAGGCCCATACATCCTTACCCGTGCAAGCATAGGAATTTATAGGTTTACTGGCACATTCTTCACTCTAGACTGGTTTGTGACCCAGCCTGGGCTCTGAAAGGAACTTTGTGACACAGAATTGTTTCTCTGAAAACTTTAGGAGATCTCTTCATCTCAGTATCTTACCCAAGGACCTATTCAGATGTATACAAACTAGCTGCTCCGATGCAAGATGCATGGATAAGATATTAGCCCTAGCTACCATGGTGATCGATGTTCTAAAAATACCCAAAGTCAGCTGTACTGACAGATGGGTTAAATGTATGGCTGCACTATACCTGGATTGCAATCTGTTTGGATGAGGATGCAGATAAGGACCAGCCAGTGGAATTCAGTTTGCAAAGTTTAAAAAAGAAATAAAGCAGCACAAGAAAAAGCATCCATAAACCCAACATTATAAAAATCTATTGGTCTCATATGCTAAGAAGGCATCTTTTTAATTTGTATCTTTCTGGAATGGCAACTATAATCGGGTACAGTTATGCACACAAGGGGATGACATATGTAGACTGCAGTGGTAAGGAGAAGGAAGGATCCAGTTCTCAGCAAACATAATATGACAGAAAGCATTTGTTGCCGCTACTGAAATTTGTGTATCCAAGCATTCTGCGAAGTCTAATGTGATCTTAGGCTGCCTGCTGCCTTGGAAACTAGTGGTCAGATAATCTCAGCGGTGGGCATAACCAGCTAGAACATTTTGATTAGATGAAATTTCACGGTGCTGAAATATTTCACACCCTGGTTTCAGTGAGTTTCTTTCAAGGACTGAAAGAGAGAGAAGAAAAGGAAAAAAAACAACCAAACAAAAAAACCCCTAGGAAACCAAACACCTGTATCCTGATGGCTTGGACATCAGGATATTGGAGCTCAAGATTCAAATCCCTATTGGACCAAGTGGTTTGGAATTAAACCAATTGCACTGGAAGCCAACAACAGGCTAGCCAGGCTGCTAACAAAGTCAAAAGACTTAACTTTCAGATATAACATAAATAAATGAATAGGAGACATTACTGTTCAGTGTTGTACGACTCTTCATTGCAACCCCAAAGCCTTGAGAATTCCAATAGAATCTGCCCATTTGCCCAGGAGCAAAGCACTTGGGTTGCAAAAGGTGCCTGTACAGAGTGATTCAGACAAAGGCTGGTTTACAAAGGATCTAAAACTACTGAAACATTGGGTAATGAGGGTTTCACTTCCTAATAATCTTGCTTTGGAGAAGCAGAAATTCATTTTCCTCAGATACAATTTTAAGGTTACGAGGCTGAACAAAGAGTATCGTTATTGTAGGCATAATAGAATCAAATTACCAAGGAGAAAATGTATTAGCATCATTAGGTGTATTTCCACATGTCCTGCCTCTGCAGTACAAGAACTGGAGTTCAGAAGGAAAGCCTGGCGGATGGGACAGCTGGGGAACATCGCCAAATATTGCTTTCTATCCAACCAGCAGGGCCAGACCTTGAAATGAGAACACACATTGGATGTGGACTGCACATACCTCTACAAACCCCAATGGCCATTTACAGAATGTGAAAAGGCAATTTAGCATTTGGCATATACTGTGTTTGTAGAGAACGGCATGTTTTCAAAACGCCCTTTTCCACCCTTTCCATAGAGCTGCCAGTGTAGTTCCTTCATCCTAGCATCCTGAAGCACCACAGCCAGGATTCCCAGCAATGAGTCTAACTGGGATTGCAACACCAAGACCTTGCAAATGGCCTATGACTCCCCGTTAAATTAATGATCTTTATTAAAAGATGTCTTTTCAATCACTCCCATTTCTTTGCATCCAGACATGGACATTCCTGAGATTTTCCAAGGTCAGCTGTGTATGTGGATGTCCCTTTCTTATATTTCAAGAACACTGAAATGACTTCTTCTATTTTTGTCTTTGGGCGTCTAGCAAAGCTGCCCTTTGAAAGTACTAGGTGGACCACGTTTCCCAGTAACAGGCCATTAGCAGGTATGCCCAGGAATTGGATTTCAGCATATTTGTATGGAAATCATCCCTTTGTTGTCATTTTACTCCTATAGATCATTTCAATATCAGGCTCATAAACCCAAGTGATCCTAAAACTAAATAAATACAGATGCATTTCTGCAAAATATGCTGTGTGCAATAAGAAAGGCTGTTATTACTCCGTGTTCTCCAAGGACTGTGGTCAGGGCAAGGGAAGCTTCCCACCTATTCCCTTCTTTTGTAGCAATCGTGTTTTTCCAATTTCAAATTTAATACTTTTCCTAATATATTATACGTTACCTCCCATGTATTTAAACTGTACTTAAAAGCATGCTAAGAACTGGTAATTCTTTAATGGTTGTTCACTTACAAGCGATTGTGGGTCATTACACAATCATTTAAAGGGCATTAATGAGAACCATTTAATGGTTTTAGTAGAATATCATTGTAAGGGACAGGGGAAAAGTTACTGGCTGTAAATTTTTATGACCATTTCTTCCAAAACGTATTACTTTAAAGATTTATGTACGTAACAATGAGTACAATAAAAGCCATGCTAAAAATAATTTGAAATCAAAGTAATGCATATAGATAAGGCCCTACTTGCTGCAGTTTTGCATGCGGGCAGGAAGATTCCCTTTCTTTTGTCCGAGACACCTTATGACTTGCAGTGCAGCTTCACAGCTCCTTTATGAAAAGTCATAGCAGGAAAAAGAACCGCTCAGGTCTACGTTTTAACAAAGCATCAATTGTCCTTTATGGTCCATATTTCATTTTTCACTCATTGTTTTGCATATAGAGTCAGTAGTTCTTCTGGCATTCCGCGGATACAGCACAATAAGACAGCTTTTAACCAGAACGTAAGGAGAATTACTTTTAGAAAGCATCTTGAACTGTACATTTGGTTGGCTTTTTATAAATGGAAAATAAAGGAGGACTCTGCAGGCCAAAATTAAAAGGTTGCCTATTTCCCCACAGGGAAATTCTTTATTACTTTACTAGACCAGAGCTTACCTTCCAAACTACAGAAACTTATTTTGATAACTATTCATATGGACGCATTAACCTTATTAAAGTGCTTTAATAACAAAACAGTCATCATACTGTGCCTGGTTTTGTCCATTTGTGATTCCTGTGGAATACATAATGAGGAAGACAATGCCCTTTTTCCCCAGTATTCCTGCATAAGTAGGAGAATATTTCTAATTAAAAGGCAGAGTTAGTACAGCACATGTATTGAACTGAACCATATCTCTAGAAATGCTGATATTTTTACTGTTTGCATTAAGTAAGGATTGTATTTCTCTCTGAATCTGGCCCAGTACCCATTACCAATCAGATCAAGATTTAAGATAACTCGGTCAAAAGATGGTGAATTATAACTTTTAATTAAAACGTAGGAAACAGTTTCTTTACAATAAACACAATAATACTTTCAAGAGCATTAAATTTTTATGTAACGAACAACAAAACCAACCCGAGTATTTTCAAGTGTGACATTGTGGAGCCAAGGAAAGGGGATCGTTTGAAACATCCCCCACGCAACAAAAAGCAAGCAATGCAGTTATCTGTAGCTTTTTCTCTCTGGAAACACTGCTCTTCTTTCATGAGGAGTTGTAGCCTTACAACACCTCTCCAAAATTCATCTTAAAGTCTATTTGAGGGGACCTAGATATCAGGGTGAGGATCTGGGATTTGGGGGTGGGTTATTGTTACTATGCTTTCTTCACTTATTATTTTACTGTTTTGTTCCTATTTTGAAATGATTCAGGAGTTAGACTGATCCCATTTGCTTCTGTGTTTGAAACTGTGTACAGAAATGTTAATAATTACTAATATTAAGTGAAATGGTGGCTGTCTCTCATCTACTGCAGATAGACATTCTATTGACTTCCCAGTAATCCTTATCCCTGTGCATCCTTTATTTTAGTTGACAAAATTCTGCATAATACAAGAGCAGAAGGGAACTGATTTTATTCAAATATTGTAAAATATTGGGAAGGGCCCATGGAAGCTGGAACTAAAGGCATAAGATGAGAAGAATCCAGCAATAATTCCCATGCAATTCAGCAAGCTGAGATTTCACCGTATACGGCAGAAGATCCATCTACACATCCCACCCTCTAACTGCTATGTTATTCTGCTGCTTGAACTTTTGTGACTAAAAAACCATACCTACTCCTGACTGTGGCATGGTCATAGTATAGGGACTAAAGGGACCAGGGTGAGATGAAATCCACTTTTACCTACAACCTGAACTGGGATTTAAAGACCTGAATTTCTGAAAACAAAAGGGCAATGCACTAAAATCAATGGACCAGTTCATTCCCTGGTTTTGTGATCCTGCTCTTTATTTGCATTTTTCAACTCCCTCTCATTTTATTTTTCACTGGATATTAATCACTGCTAACTGTATTTTCCCATACCAATTCTTCACCTCATCAGAAAACAGCACCTGCACTCAGAGCACAAAATTAAGGGATTCATAAAAATCAAGGAATGAAATGGCACATTGGTTTAGTGTGTCAGTCTGTCACCTCCAGGAATACAGGACTGTGAAAGAGGAAGCGGGGATAAAAAGGAGGTAAAAGGAACAAGCAGCAGAGATTTAAATAGAGAGAATAATAGGGACACAGACAGGAAGAGAGGACAGGAGAAGAGGATGAACGTGTGTGGATGTAACTGAAAAAGGAAAAGCAAAAGTTGAGTGAATGAAAGATCAAGAATTAAATGACATGATTTCCTTTATATACCTCCACACGTTTGCATGTGCTACAGCACACACTGTAACGAAGAGAAAGGTGAAGGCAAAGCACTGAAATTGTTCACTTCTTTCCTATAGCCCCACTCAAAGAAAAGGAAATTAAATGCTATAAATATATTCACACAATAAAGATTTGATTTACAGTAAGAAAAGCAAATAAATTGTGAGTGACGATTTGGGGTTGTAGAAGTCTCTGAACACTACGCGACTTTAACGTGTCTGTTGCAGTACCTAGATGAAGAACACAGATTCTGTTTAGGGTTTTGGGGCTCTCTTTTGGTTTTAAGATACTTTGCTCGTGTTAAGCTTCCTCCCCTCTCCTTAATCTCATAACAAGGATGTGGACTGCATGGGTACCTTTGTAATTCCAATGCCATGAGTCCAGCAATTGCAAACCGATATGACATGTTGCAATTACTTCAAGCACACACACAAATGACTTCTTCAGAGCTTTTTGAACTTAATAACATCTGCTGATTATCCTTTGGCTACTCATTCAAATACAACACGTCTGCAACTGACCTGGAGGTTGGTGGTATCCTAAAAATTTTATATTACAGTATGCAATGAAAAGGAGAAGCTGTTTATGCATAAAATACACCTTACCTTAAAAACATCTTAGCCCAGTTGGAAAACTCATATTGGTTTTATATATATACACACATACACTGTGTGTATATGTATAATACACACACACATATATATATATTCAAGAGAGTTGCCTGATGTTCTGAGCTTCCTCTTCCGCCTTTGCAGAAACAGTTAACTGAGAACGGATGGAAAGTGAAACCAAGTATGGAATTCAAAGATAAATCACTTACTATATGTTTTCAAGGTATCAAAGTTAAAACCACCTGCAAATGACAGAAAACATTAAAATGACAGCTCAAGCAGCTGCCAATACCCACTGCACAAAACCTGGGGGTAAAACTGCTAGAGGGACACTGAAAGCAGCGTAGATCAGGGATGTTTTTCCTCCCCTTTCCTAAACTGAAGACAGCATCTTTCAGCATTAATTGTAAAGACATTTGCATTTAGCACTGCACAGCTTATGCAGATGACCGTGAGGTTAGGAGCCTGATCTGCCAGGCTAGAAAAGGGTGTTTTTCTGTGTGATCACAACTTCATTTCTCTGCCTCTGGATTTCAGATGTGCAAAATATCCTGCTCAGAAAGCCATTTTTTCCTCCAGAAAAACACAGAACTTTGTTAACATCTGATCCACAGGGTCACTGAAAGACGGTTTACTGCACCCAAGAAGATTCAGAGATACTACATCAAGGCGTTCTGCTGATCAATAAAAACCTATTTTAAGATACAACAGCAAAGAAAGACCGTTAGAAATGGCTTATTAAACGTGATTATATTAGAGACTGCAAAATTTCCATGGTGGGAAACTCATTATATAAATGGATACAGTCTACCACACACTGGAGACCAGGCTTTTTCAGGTTTCTAGCTGTTACCAGAGCACAGTACTCAGGGGCATAGACCACCATCACTGGTCACAGTGACTTCTCAGAGAAGCTTAAGAGCTAAGGAGGTAGGGAGGTGAGGGACTCGAGTGGTAGCGTATTCCAATAACCTATTTGATACACATGTAGCGATCAGGGTATATATAGAGTGATCAAAACAGGTCTTTAGATATAGCTGCATGAAAATCTGGATAGACAGGTAGGATACCCCTAGATTTTGCTTCTCTTTCCAATGCTATCTGCAGACATTGCTGGTAGATTGCTCTGAAGTTCTGGTATAACAAATCTGTACAACAAAAGTGCATTTTAACCCATGCACACCTATGAGTGGATGACTTCCTCACACCTCCATGTCAGCTTTCTCTACATGGTCTAGTGTGAGACATCCCTGCCCATGGCAGGGGGTTGGAACTGGATGATCTGAAGGTCCTTTCCAACCCATACCATTCTGTGATGCTTCTGCCTACCATTCCCCTGGGTACACACACAGTAGAAGGTACCAACGCATGGTTTGTAGCCAAACTTTGGGGATTGTGACTGGAGCACACAAGTAGCCTTTCTGTGAATCCCTGGGAAAGGCACCCCTGTAAGCTCCACCTGAATCATAGAATCATTTAGGTTGGAAAACACCTTTAAGATCATCAAGTCCAGCCTTTAATCCAGCACTGTCAAGGCCACCACTAACCCATATCCTTAAGTGCCACATCTACACATCTTCTAAATACTTCCAGGGATGGTGACTCCACCACTTTCCTGGACAGCTTGTTCCAGTGCTTGGCAACAATTTTGGGGAAGACATTTTTCCTACTATCCAATCTAAACCTCCCCTAGTTTCTTCTAGTCAGGAGGTATCAAAACCAGCCGGTATGATTACAGTAGCTTGCTTGTTATGAGGTGTAGTTACAAGCCTTTGAACCGTCAATTGCTCTTATATCTTAAACTGCAGGCAAACAAAACAATCCAATCCAATCTCCTTCAGGAAACTTTGCACAGAGATCATGGCACAAGTGATGTGCTAAATTACTTCTTATGACTCCAGGAGCCCATTTGTAAGCTATGATACAAGCAGCACACTCCACAAAACAAGTTGGGAAGCCGAAACTCCCCACTTTCAATTCCTGCCTGAGCGCTACTGACTCCCTGAATGATTTACCTCTTTGCTTTAGACTCCCCGTGTGTAATCGGAGAATAACAACACTTACCTCCTTCACGGCAAGGCTCTTGTGAGAACTAATTAATGTTTGTTGCACAACACTTTGAATTTGTAAAATGTCATTTAAGTCATAAGTATTATTGTCATTATCATCAGTGTTGTCCTGGGTACCACAAATACATGAAGCCGGCAGCTCTAAGAGCTACTTAATACCTTAAGAACAATGCACAAAATAGTTGGAAAAGCATCAAATCCTTTCCATTTTCTTAGGAACACCAAGTGCTTAAAAATAAAGGTGGTTGGCAAGCATCTGCTTGCCTTACAGCTTGCTTTGGTAGGGTCTCTGATCTTTCTGCCACACTCACTCTGGCTGGGTAGTGCCTTGTCCCCAAAGTAGCTGCTCCAACAGGTTGTCAATGGGACCCATTGTGTAACAGCACTGGGACCCGCCATGCCGTGAGCCAGCTGAAACCGAGATGTTGCATATGTGCACTTTAATAAGCCTATTTTTTTTTTCCTTAGCTTTGCTTCCTGTGGAACCTCATTTCCCTTTTTAATTTCATTTTCCCTTTCTAGACAGCAAAGGTAAGGTCAGGAGCCAATGAGGTAATAAGCTGGTTAGAAACGTGCGGGAAAGCGTGCCACGTATGACAATAACTGTATTTAGTTAGAAAGTTTCAACATGAATTGTATGTCCAAATGGATGTATATAACTCCTTTTGTGGATACATTACAAACTATTATTGAAGTATTCACACTGGTTGGGGAAAAAAAGATGCCTTAAATTATGTCCAAAAGGTAAGAATGGGATTCTGTACATAAGGAGAGAAACCCTCAAGGTTTATTCCTTTCTGAAAGGGATTCCTAGGAAGCCCATTAGTTATAACCCTGCGACAGATGCATGTCTGGTTTGGACCTTGTATGCTACCAACTCCCTCAGAGCGCTCTGTTGAAAGGAAACAACAGCACCAAGGACTCTGGTTCCCTGGTAATTTTTTCCTCATTAACCTGAGGTTCTGGGG
>WTXV02024988.1:16565-34032 GCA_009823435.2 Nymphicus hollandicus | reverse complement strand
GCCCAGGGAAGTTGTGAATGCTCCATCCCTGGAGGTGTTCAAGGCCAGTCTGGACAGAGCCTTGGGTGATATGGTTTAGTGTGAGGTGTCCCTGCTCATGGCAGGGGATTTGGAACTGGATGATCTTAAAGTCCTTTCCAACCTGAACTATTCTATGATTCTGTGATACAGCAGCAGTATGGGGTATCCATATATGCAAAGCTTAAAAGGAGTCTTACACAAAAGCTTCCTTTATCCTAATAGTTTTCTAAACGCACTTGATAGTTCTCTCCTGTTGCTGACTCTGCTTCTGCATGAGTTGTGTGAGGGTACAGGTTATCAGAGGACTAATTTTCAATCGATAGTTCTTGTGAGTAGATGAGGGTATCTGATGTGTGTGTTACACATGCAAAAATAGTAGTCCTGCATTTCAAAAACATTTAATAAATACCAAGCCTTTAAAAATCAGCTGGAGAATCAGTCTAATTCTGCTCTAAATCATTAGCAAAATTCACTGGTTATCCTCTTGGTGTGTTCAGTAAAGCTGCTTACCTTTGTTTTTGAGCAGCTCATGCGGTGTGCTTTCAGCATAGGTTTTAGGAAAGCTGAGCACTTCCAGCTGTTGGTGGAATGCAGTTAAAATACTACAGACAAGTAAAGGCCTGTGTCAGTCCCATCTTACTGCCACTGATAGCCCTCTCTCTGCTCTCCTGTATTCCCTCCTCTGACCAGGTCAGAGCCAAACAGCAATGCAGATGTAACAGATCCGAGCAAGGGTTGACTTCAGGCAATGCAATAGATGAGAAATTCCCCCAGGAAGTAAGTACAAAGCAGAGAGAATGTAACCAGCCAGGCACAACACATTGTAATGGAATTATGTTCAGGCTATCCGTCTAATGGTTTCTTACTATTGTTTCTTCACAAAAACAAGTATACTGGGGCCAGTAGATCAGCCGCTGGAATCGGTGGAAAGACTTTGGCACATGACCTGGTGGGACCAAGTCAGATATAACAGCAGCAGACACAGGGTGAAATTAGGACTAGAAGGAGAGGATGCAAGACTTCACAAAAAGGATATTTTCATGTGCAAAATGGGCCAAAGAATGGGTGCTGTAATGAGTCAATGTTTTTAGGATATAAGCACTCTGATAAAATATTTTTATTCATTAATCTCATTCTTTTTGACAAACATGGACAGCAGAGATTTGAAATTCTGCCAAGTATGGCTCATAATTAATTTGGGTTTGTGCTTATACGGAAGAGAATAGGCCTTTTGTCTGTAATTATATATAAGCTCCATAGGATGACCCTGCATTACACAGGATGTAACTGAACAGCCTGTAATTGATGAGTTTTCCATTACCGCATCACACAGTGGGTACAGTAATGAGATCATAGAAAAACCTTTTTTCAACTGTTATGTACTTTCTTGTACAACAAGCTGAGTTCATATTATAAGGCAATAAGAAACCCAATTTCCTGGAACAAGGCAATAAGAGCCTTGATTTCCTGGAACAGTTCAATACATTGGTACATATGTGCCTAACAATGAATTATGCAGACATGATGAAATAATTGCACTTAAAACTGAAAGGTAAACTGAATCCTGCAAAACTGGTGATCACTTGTTTAATGTAGTGAGTGGAAAAAAGCGCTGTTTCAACTGAGACAGTTTTGACATATCCAGAGTAAGTATTTATGATTTTAAAACTATCACAGTTTTGAACAGAAAAAGAAGAAAAATGAGAAAAAAAAAAGGATTTTTGAATAACAATGAAATGTGGAAATACTGGTTTGAAAAACTTAAAGAAAAAAAGAAGAAATAGCACTGCATTTGGTAAAGACTTTAATTCTGCAAATACATCTCCTCATTCTTAGTGCGTACACATGTATGTACTGCGATGTCTCCATGCATAAAGTTGGTTACATGAGTACCGTGCGTAAAACTTTGGAGGACTGGAGACATGATGTGTTCACGCTGTTGGTACTATTTCAGCAACACCCAGGAACATACAACCAGTACAACATACAGTCTTGTTCAAGCAGTTGCAATGTGACTATGTTTGAGGCTGTGTTTTATATTGTTTCCATGAGTAACCTCCAAGCACTTCATGTTTTTCTCCCAGAAGGACCATTGAGCAGATCACAAGTGTGCGATGATGCCATGTGGCTGAGTGGGGATTGAGACTCAAGTGCGAGAGTAGAAGTGCCCCAGCATGTGTAAATACAGCAGAGGTGTTGCTTTATTTCCTGATACTTAGAATAGGAAGCCAATGTGGCATCACATATGTTGCAGTCTGTTAACTAGGTGAAAGGGGAGTCTGTATAGCTGTTCTATAAATAAGCGTATTTAAAGAGGCAAGAATATGCCAGAGAGGGTATTTTGATGTAATGGAATGAAAAATGGTATTTGTTAGCATACAGTCTTAACCAAGTTTTGCTAAGAAATGGAACTTCATTTCCAAACCTGACTACCTTGGGTGTGTGTGGGTTTTGGTACTTGATTCATTGAGTCCGCCCTTTAAGGGAAGCTCTGTATGTGATTAATTCTGTGCTCATGCTGGAGGAACAACCCACTCCAAAAAGAAGAAGAAAATATCAATGGGCAGGTTACACCTATGTGAAAACATTAAACATTTATGGGAATATTTAATATTTCTGTTTAGATCTAAGAGAGAAAAGGTGGAAAAAAGTTCCGTTATCTTCATCGTGAAACGTACATTTTGGATTCTTCTTCACGTAGAAAGTGGCCTTTACAAATCAGTCAACATTAGGTAAGCCTGCCACAGAGCAGGATGAAGTCTTACTTATGCAAAACATCCCCTGTCAGTGAGGCCAACTGGTTCACAAAGCTGAGATAAATGACCTTCTACAATTTCCTCTGACATTCGTGGTGTGGGTTTCCTGGGTTAAACAAAGCTTTATAAATGCAGTTGTCCAACTAAGTTCTTCTCTCACAAATAAGTAGTCCTCTTCCAGTTATTTATGACTGGAACGGTAGCAGGGGTCTTCTCTTTGCTCAGAGTTAATCTTCTGAAAGCATTTATTAGTACCTATTTCAGAACTTTGCATTTCATTATTGTGAAGCGTAAGTGCAGTGAAAATCACAAGCCACAGAAAGATAAATCAAGCGGGGTTACTTTGTGCTTTCATCTTCCATCTAACCCAAGCATCACCTACCCACTAGCAGCGATTAATACAAGGCATTTCTAACATTTCCTGCAGGAATTTCTCAGTGTCCTGCACCAAATCCAACAGCAATGTACATACAATGTGTAAGACAGACTTTTTTCTCTAGAATTTCAGAGGGATACAGGGATTACTTTAGTGTTGAGCTACATGCCTGCAATGGCCTTTCAAGTGTTTGATTTATTTTCATTTACAGAAGACTCTGTTACTGGGAATGAGAAAGGATAGTGAGGTACAGCTGTATTTTTACAGTTATGCAAAATGCAAGCACATATGACATAATTATTAAAATGTAACTATATCCTATTAGAACATGTAAAATAAGCATACAAAGAGGAAAAAAAAAAGATACTTGTTGAAGCAGGAATAATTTTGTCCATGAAGCCATATTTAATGTATTATAGACTTTGAATTTCTAAATGTTTTTCTTCTTGAAAAGCAGCAAGTACCTCAGCCAAACACAAATCTTACCACAAGGGCATTTGGTCTACAGATTGAAATGCAAAGCAAGACATGTTCCTTTTTTCATCTTTCCCTTCCCGTATATGTATACAGCTGTAATCTGGCCCATGTGTTTTATTTATTTAACAAAATATTTTGGAGGGAACTCGTTTTAAACAAAAAAAAGCCTGGTTTATACATCTGTAATTTCTCCATATGCTTGTGCAGTACACTCTTAAAGTATAACCATGTTTCAATACACGCTTTCTCACAGAAGAATAAAACGTAATTCGCCTGTCACTGTTGTTTAGGTTTGTCCATCTCAAAGTGATGGACTAACTGACAATGTAAATAATGTCACATATTTCCAGAAATGCGTTTTACATCTATTATTTTTAATCTGTTCACAGATTTAAAAGATTTCACCACTATATACAACTTGGGAAGGTTATTGTATATACAGTTGAAAACAATGTCTTACAAAGAACAAAAAACAAATAGGATTTTGTCACTTCTATTTTGCATTCACAATTGTCTTTCAAGATTTAAAAAAGGGGTCCTGAACTATTGTAGAGGTATATTCATATGTCCTTTCTGCTAAGTGTTGCATACTCTTGGCTCGCCACTGGAATAGGTGTTTGGTCAACATTACCCAAATTCAGTCCTATTTGATCCTTCAAAAAAAAAAGAAAGTAACAACTTGATTTTGCTGGATAATACAAGTAAAATTTTAAATACCTTTTTTTTTTTTTTCCTTAAATGAGGGAAATAATGAAAGCTGCATTCTCTTATCATTAGTAATAGTTTTGGAGTTTCAGAGGAACACATTCTTATACTTAATAAAGGGCAACCTAAAAAATGGGTGTGAAATTTTACCCTTTTTTTTGTTTTATAAATATTTTATACTGCTATAAATAATTAAAGTGGCATAGAATATCTGCTTATTACATTCAGAGACAACTGCTTGAAGTAGATACAAGTATGCTGGAGGACAGGACTGGAATTCAAAATTATCCCAACAATAGACGTAACTAAAAAGACTGAATGCACGTCAATAAAGAGAAGTGAAAGGTAATGTACTCGGGAATAATCAATTAAATAGAAACAGGATGAGAAAACAATTGGCTTAATAAATCTGCCTAGTTTGGGAATAGCCATTCAGAGAAAGAGATGACTCAGTAAGATGAGATTCGAAGAGGCAGAAGGATCAGAAGTGCAGAACAGCAAGGTGAAAAGAAAGGCAACAGCAGTCTTCCCAAACAGTAGGGACTGTTGCAGAGGAGAAGCAAATAAACTTCTGCAGGCTCATGGCAAACAGTATGAAATGCATTTCTCTTGCTGTCCATATGGAGTAGAGGCTGTAAGTTCC
Organism: Nymphicus hollandicus; assembly: GCA_009823435.2. NCBI lineage: Eukaryota > Metazoa > Chordata > Aves > Psittaciformes > Cacatuidae > Nymphicus > Nymphicus hollandicus. The sequence continues at coordinate 29,054 of WTXV02024988.1, read as the reverse complement.
AGCAACAAATATTTATACTGGAGACTAGGGGAAAAAAAATCTCCATGAGAGTGCCATGAAGCTCCGGTATGGATTGCCCAGGGAGGCTGATACATTTCCAGTACTAAGTATTTGTATGTTTGACACCACATCAGAGATAACCTTAGAATGTGAGGCTGGATTAGAGGATTCTATTTTCTGATGACTCCTTGATAAGATTAAAAGCCACAGAAAATTGTGGTGTAATCAAAACAGTGATCAAATATCAGTGATCAAACCCAAACCCCAGAATAGTTTGGATTAAGGAACAGTATATGTGCATGTGTAACTCTTGACTCCAGACTGCCAGAATTTGGCCAGATACTTAACAGAAAAAACTTGACTACAGACTGCATACAAGGCTCAGAGAGCCAAACCCACAGCACACAGAGAGGAAGAAAGGCAAGGCGCATTCTGCAAAACTACAAACTTCTTATTGTGAAACAGTGTGTGTTTATAGTGCAACATCTTTCATAGCCATCACTGTTTGTAAAGATTAGCTCATCTAAGCAACTGGTTCTAAAAACAGAGTGCAGGCTTACATAAACTTGATCATATTGCATCCAGGAGGAAGTGATTTTGTTACTGTGCAGGGATTTCTGCTGTATTCATTACAGCCAACAATATGAAAGAAGCATGCAGTAGTATGAGATAGCATTTCTTGTTCCACAACATTTCCATAGATAGGACAGTATAACTAGTGATCCCTTCTCCAAGGACATAAAAAAAAATAACCTCTTGGTATTTTTGGGTTTTAACATTTAAAAGCTTTACCATTTTTCTAGGATGCTCTATCTCTGAGAAATGTGAGTAGCTGGGAACAGTTTCTTTCTGTCTTAGTCTGTATGACTTTAATTTCTTTTTATTCACAGGTCTTCCTCAGTTTTAAGTTTGATCTGCATAATGTCATTGACATATATACCGTATATTAAAAAAAGGAGAGTAACAAGCTTGTAGCATGAAAGCGTGATGGTACCTGGCACTAAGATACCACCAGAGGCACACCACACTCCGTTAACAGAGCGCCAAATGTCACTTTTCAGCTCTTGTCCACATCTTTGTGTCTGACAATTAGAGGAAATTACAATTATCAGTCTGTTTCAGGAGCGCAAACATTAGCATTAATTGTAACTGTTGAGATAATTTATCATGTTTCTTTATTCTTGTGTTAAGTTTCCTTTTGTAAGATGCTAGGAACTGAAGTTCCTTGCACAACTTTTGAACCTAGACTGCAGGCCTTTACTTCAATCATCATTCTTTTATGAACAGCTGCCAGAATAAAAATCAGTATGCAATATAAATTATGTACATTCAAAGACGTAAGAAGGGAGAAAGGAGGAAGTGGGACAGAAACCAAAACTCAGATGAAAAACCCTTTGAAGATTTTTCTAAACTCCCTCAAGCGGGAACATGAAACCAGAAGGATGGAGGCAAAACATAAAGGTTAACCTCCAAATAATTACATTGGATATTGAAACTGGATATAAAGAATGTACTGCAGCAAGAGATGTGTAGGAGAAGCAACATTCCACCCTCATGAGAGGATGACAAAGAAAAACCACTTGCATGTAAAACCAAGATATGGCCCCCAACGTACAACAGTGTAGTGCAGTGAACTGTCACAGCTGTGAAATACCCTGGGAGACTAAACTTTGCTGAAAAGAGCTCCCTGAAGATTTTTTAGCGCTGTTTGCCTGGAGTTAGGGATAAAAATTAAACTGCAATGGTCGAGTGAAAATAAATTTAATATTTATACTTGAAAAACACTTAAATTATGTTAAAACAGGGAAACAGTCTGCTCAGTCGCTCCTGAGGAGTCTGGAAATGGGATTTCCACCAGTCTGGAAGCTAGTACATCATGCTTTACCATCGGTTTATCTGTAGGTCAGAGCTATCGTGGTTTGAGCTCGACCACCACATCCCACGCCTATCGCGACCAAGCACATCGAGCCGTCGCTGTGGAGAACGCTGTCACTCGTGGCCATCCCACCACACCTCCTCGCATCTCGGACCCCACAGGCGCCTGCCGCCACCGCCCCGCCCCCTCAGCCTCTTGGCCATTGACGGTCGCGTCATTGACGTAGAGACGGAAATGACGCACGGGCGGAAGCCCGGCGTCGCAGGGTGGCGGAGGTAAGCGGCGCGGTGATGAACAGTCGCCTGCAGGAGATCAGGGAGCGGCAGAAGCTCCGCCGGCAGCTCTTGGCTCAGCAGGTACCGACGACACCGTCTTCCCCCGGGCCGGGCGCGGCGCTCGAGCGCGTGGGGGCCGCGCGTTCTCGCGTGAGGGGGATGTTGGCGCGTACCGCCTCAGGTGCAGCGGTTGCGCTGCTAACGGCGGCGGGTAGGCCTTTGTGGAGGCTGCTCGTCGGTAACGTCAGGAAGCGGCCCTGCCGCTGGTGCCAGGCTTGGGGCACAGGTAAGCAGCGAGCCCCAGGGCGCTGCTTGGTTTGGACCCGCGTCTGAGGCTGGAGAGGTGCTCACTGCTGGCGCCTCCAGGCAGCCTGCAGGCGAGCCTCAGTGGTGGGAGGGTGAATCAGGCTTAAAGAGCTGACTTTGGGCTTCGATCGTTGCTGCCTGGGGGCTTTTTTATTAGTGCGAGCTGTGGCTTGAATTTGCGTTGCCCGTTGTTCAGTTAGGAGCTGAAAATGCAGACAGTATCGGTGCCGTGCTGAACAGTAAAGATGACCAGCGGGAGATCGCTGAAACAAGAGAGACGTGCAGGTCAGTACCGGTGCAGTTTCTGTTTGAAATGAGGGGGGTTTAACAGTAATACAAGCCTTTGAAGTAGACAGAGGTTGTGCTCCGAAAAGCAAAAAAACTTCATACTGTTCCATAGCATACAATCAAAGAAAATTATTTAGTTACTCAGATATGACTTTTGAATAAGGCGAGTACAGTTTAGACATTCACGTTTAATGATAATTTGGAAGTTAAAAAGCTGCTGTGGAGCAAAACTGAGGTGTGAATTTAGTGTATGCCTGCTGCATTGTCCTAGAGCCTTTGTGCTTTTGCTAAGAGCAGCTACAGGGCAATTTAGAAGTTGTTACAGAACAACAGGCATGTCTAAGAGTGCCTACTACTTATTAATTCTCACATGTAATAGTAATTCTCTTGTGTGGTCAGGCTTAACTTTGTAGATGCGCTGCTTTGGTAAAAGTTAGCTGTACCTTTTACAGCAGAAAAATGAGGAATTGAGAGACCTGTTTTCAGGAGTCCTGTCCTTAAAAAGCTGTGCTGGTCTCAAATATACTGAGAAAGGAGCAACTTCTCATACACAAAGTTTCAAAACAATTTCAAACTTGTAACAGAAATACGTAGTCAAGGCTGGTTGTCAGAGATCTCACAAGAGTTCTCTCTGGAGAGAGAAATGATTTTATATGAGGATCTTTTTTGGATGTTTACAGGGCTGCTTATGATACTTCCGCACCAAATGCGAAACGCAAATACCCAGATGAGGGAGAAGCTGATGAGGAAGAGATTGAAGAATATAAGGTAAAGAAAAAGAAAAAAAAAGTGAGTTTTCTTTAGTGTTCATTGGTCTCTGAGGGATTAACAAAACACATATGTGTGTGTATAAATAAAAATAAAAGCGATGTCTATAGACAGTTCAAAATACATGTCCTTCAGTGGTTTCTCTCTTGATGTTTCCCACTGCAGAGATCTAAGGGGGCATAGACACTAAGCGTTTCTCTTCAGATGTGGCTTAGGTGCATTGAACTGTACGTTCGCCAGAACCCAGTGTTTGGAGGCTTAATTTAGTGCTGCTTCTAGGTGGGCTTAGGCGATAGTGTCCACAGGGAATGGCTGTCTTGTGTGGAAAGAAGTGGTAAAAAGTGGGTACACACAAAAAAAATCCTGACCAAATTCTTTGTGTCGGAAGAAAATCTTGCATTTAGCAAGAGGCACAATGCACTGGATGAAATACAGGGAGACTGAGGGTGTCTTCCTACCTGCCTGTTAGGTGCAAAGGAATGTAGTTCTGGATGAATGGAAGAAATGAGGTATTCTGAGGAAATGGAAGTAAGATGCTTGGCTTGGGATATACTTTAAGTATCCAAAATATCCAGGAAAAGTTCAGTTTAAAAAACATAAAACAAGTTGTTTCCATTGTCATCGAAAAATAAGCCGTTGTAAAACTCTCATCCCCTTCATTTTTTTCAAATGCTCATCCAAGAGCTACAAACAGCTTTCTTTTTTCATATCTAACGTGTTATCTTAGCTGAGTGGTACAGAAATGAGGTTAAGCAAGGGCATGATTATGATACAGCTGTGTTTCTGATTTGCTTTGTGATCTTGTTGCAGTATATATCCCCCCCCCCTTCCTTTTTAACTTGTCCTAACAACCTTGCTTTTTTGAGTAAATAGAATCAAGGCTATATTTTTTTTTAAAGTCTAAACATACTAAGTGTTATTCTGGCTATTTAGCAAACCAGTTAAGTTGCCAACTCAAAGAAGGGATTTCTTTGTGCACTATTTGTGGAGTCTTTATAATCACATCAGTTCATATTGGTTCATTTACCTTTTCACCAAGTAGATGTTTAACAACCTTTTTTGTTTTTCTGTGAAATATATGTGGATAAGCCACTTCAGTTGGCAGAGTATATGAATATTAGCAATTTCGGCTAGCATGGAGAAGACTTACCCTGAGGTGGGCTGTAACCACTTGCAAGTGGCCAGTCTCTTGCTATATTGTTGAAACTGAAAAATAATAATACTACCTGGGACCAACTTCAGTCAAGGAGATGAATAGATTTAAGAAACTTGAAACCCCCAAGTGGAACATCTATTGTGGAGTCATCAGATGTGTTCTGCAGATGTTGCTAACTTCCAAATGTCAAGGAGATAAAAACTTAATAAAATCCCATCTATATTGATGTAAGATTTTCCCTACTACTTTGAGCCTTTTTAAATTCACTCTTGTAGTACGAACTGATAAAAAAATCTGGATCCCTATGGTATCAAGCCCTACTGGGTTGTGCTTAATACTCCTTAGACAAGAGTAGTAATAAACTTAACTATTAGTGTTGCAGACAAATATTGTAAGTTTGTTGGCTTTATTGGGAAAACTAGAGGCAAATATTTCCCATGTGAAGTGGCTCATACGTCTCTAAAACCCTGATTTGCAGTGTTGCAGAAGAGAAGCTGCATGGTGACCTTATAGCAGCCTTCCAGTATCTGAAGGGGACTTGCAAGGGTGCTGGAGAGGGACTCTTCGTCAGGGACTGTAGCAATAGGACAAGGGGTAATGGGTTTAAACTTAAACAGGGGAAGTTCAGGTTAGATGTGAGGAAGAAGTTCTTTAGTGTGAGGGTGGTGAGGCACTGGAATGGGTTGCCCAAGGAAGTTGTGAATGTTCCATCCTTGGCAGTGTTCAAGGCTGCGTTGGACAGAGCCTTGGGTGACATGGTTTAGTGTGAGGTGTCCCTGCCCATGGCAGGGGGTTGGAACTTGATGATCTTAAGGTCCTTTAACCCTAACTATTCTACGATTCTGTGTACTAAGGTTAGTTGAGCTTCCTGGCCTGTACTTGGAAGTGACAGATAATGGGACTAGACTATCTGCAGCCACTCCTGGGCTTTTCGTAGCCTTCTGAAAGTTGTGATTGTTGTTCCACCTCTCCCCTCCCCCAGGTGAACTTACTCAATTGTTTGAACCTCTGTACCTGTCTCATATCACCAGTGTTTTGTGGCAGAGAGTTCTGGAGTTTTAACTTTGTATGAAGTAAAAAAATACCTGTGATTCAAATTTGCTGTCTGCCAGCTTAGTTTGATACAGTCCTGTGCTACTTTGTTACTGCAAGTAGTGGCCTGCAAGCTTAGAGTACTTCCAATGCATTATTCTGGAGGCTGAAAAATATTCCTAGGTTGAATCGTAATAATTGCTGAATGTGTCTCTAGTCACTTGAAAAAACTATATGCTTGAATGTTGTGGGGAGTTTTTGTTTCCTTGACTCAGCAACAATATACATGACCTGGAAAACAAGGATGGTTAATGTACAAGAACCTAGTATCTTGTATTATGTTTGATTGTATCTTGTATTACGGTTAATTTGATTCTGTCTCTGGTTTGACTGTGTCCTTTTTCCCTTTGAAAGCTGGTGAATTTGGTGGTGTGGGAATTTTGTTTGTGGTCACAAAGCACTCACAAGTGCTTATCATCAGAAGACTAAAAGTTAGAGGAAAATGCAAGAGGGGAACATGTGTAAGCTTATGATGGCATAAGCAGTTTTTAGTAAAACTCAAGCTTTCAGTTGTTTGGGGTTTTGGTTTTTTTTTTTAGTCTGGTTAAACAATTACAAAAAAACCCCAACAAAACCACACACACACACACAGAAAAAGAAAGAAACCAAAACCTGTACCTCTGGAAGTTCTTCACCTGTGACCTATTAATCACAGCAGGCATTTCAGAAGTTTGTTCAAAGCTCCAAGTTGGAAAGAAAACAGAGCTTATATTAAGATTTCCATAGTTAGAGGGATCAAACTAAGGAGAACACTTATTTTTTCATTCTTCATGCAGAAAGCTTATGTAGCACAGGGTAAATGCAGCAGTAATAATAGCCTCTTCTCTGCATCTTTTAATAGAATCGTAGAATCCCAGGTTGGAAGGGATCTTAAGGATCATCTGATCCAACCTTTCTTGGTAAAAGCATGGACAAGACAAGATGGTCTGGACAAGACAAGATGGTCTAGACAAGATGGCCCAGCACCCTGTCCAGCCAAATCTTAAAAATGTCCAGTGTTGGGGAATCCACCACTTCTCTGGGGAGATAATTCCAAAGTCTGATTTTCTCAGCAAAGTTTTGAACTTCATAAGGTTCTTGTTAGCCCACTCTTCCAGCCTATCCAGGCCTTCCTGAAGGGTGGCTCTCCTTTCTGAAGTGTCCTGTTTCCACTCTTAATGTGGTATTGCTGGCAAACTTGGTTAGGGTATGCTTGATCCCATCATCCAGGTAATTTACAAAGATATTAAACCGTGTTGGGCCCAATATTGATCCCAGGGGGACCCCACTAGTGACAGGTCACCAGCTGGAAAAGGAGCTGTTTACCACTACCATCTGGGTGCAGCCTGTCAGCCAGTTCCTCACCCACTGCACAGATCACTTACACAGACTGTACTGCATCAGTTTCTCTAGGAGGAAGCTCTGGGAAACTGTCAAAATTCCTGGAAAAATCAAGGTAGACCATGTCAACTGCTTGCCTCACATCAGCCAAGCATGTTACATTGTCAAGCAGAAAGGTATTGGGTTTGTCAAGCAAGAAGACTTAAACTGAAGATGTGTGTCAGTGGGGAGAAGTTGAGTTCTTTTCTATGAAAAATCTGGTTCTCCATCATTCCTTTTATTTCAGTATGTTAAAATGTCCTTTTAAAAAAAAATCCAAACTTCATCCTTGAGACTGCTTTTCTCCTCACATGAAGCACAGTATTAACTGATTAAGCATTTGTGTGGTAATCAGTAATGTATGAAGGAGTGTAAGCATTCTACTAAAATATGATAGATAATATTACTTAGTGGTTCTTCAGTTTTATTTCTGTATGATATGTATACTAGGTCGTTTCAGGATCAATAGGAAAACAAGAAAGTGACATGAAGAAGTGGCTCTTTTCTTATGTTTCTGTTCCAAGTTCACTGTTGGATGTTCAGAGTATGTCAGTGTGACAGATCTCTGAATTCCAGAAATTGAATGAATGAACAGTCAGTGACACACTACCTGGGGGGGAGGGGGGAATGGCATAACAATTCCTGGTTTCTGTAAATTTTGAGACTATAAAATGGTATCTTTTAAAGTTGCTTTTAAGAACAGTCCAAATGAAATACTGGTTTGTACCATGTGCTCTTTCTGCAAAGTGTGACTTGAACAGATTTATATAGAGGAGGTGGTTTCAGCTGATAAGGTTGGAACAGAAGAGATGATTGAATGAATATAAATGTTCAAAGGTTCTACTACTGAAGAAATTCAACAAAACAAATTATTTGTGTTAGTCCAAGGAGTGATATTTTGGAGAGACAAAGATTAAAAGTTCCACCCCTTGTAAAGCACTGCCTACACTGTCAGGGTCTGGAAATTAAGGGTGTCTTTCTTTATTCTTCTTTCAGACACCCTTCCCAATAACACTCTCCTCTTTATTAATAGAGAAGCAGACCTCTGGGAATAGGTAATTTGTTTTTCTCCTCCAAAACTGGAGTTGGAATCATTAATGATCTGCTGTTGTAGGAGATTTCTCTTTGTAGACAGCTCACATCCTTCCTTAAGTAGCAAAATCATAATGAGGAGAGAAACAGCATGATCTTACATAATTGTCGTACGTGTTTTATTTCCAAGGATGAAGTAGAGCTGCAGCAAGATGAAGAGAACTTGCCCTATGAAGAAGAGATTTACAAAGATTCCAGTACCTTTCTTAAGGTGAGCTGCTTTTGCAGTTAGAAGTGTGGTGACAGCTGACATGGTTGTGTTAAAGTATTTCTGCAATTGATGGTATTTGAAATTGTCTTTGAAGGTTGAAGTAATGAACTTGAATTCACAAGTATGGAAGTTTCCTGTGAAAGAGATGACTAGCTAGTGCTGATATTAACCTGATTAAAGATCTGGGTCAACTTGCAATGAGCTGTAGTAATGGTGGGCCTGATTTGAACTAAAACCACAATGATGGTTTTGACTAGCAGAGCTTATAAAGGCATGTTGGGAAAAAAAAAAAACCCAACCTATTACCTTCTCATTTATCAGACTAACACATGTGGTATTTATGTGCGTTATGTCCACTTTCCTCCCTGTTGCACTCACTGAACTCCCTTTTGTTCTCCAGGGTACTCAGAGCTTAAACCCACACAACGATTACTGCCAGCACTTCGTGGATACAGGACACAGACCCCAGAACTTCATCAGAGATGTTGGTATGTCATAGCATCTGTTTGAATATAAACTGGTTCTATTCAGTAGCGCTTCTTTTTCTTCCCCTTTTTAATTCCTTACAGTTACTGGTAAATGCATATAGATATATACTTTGTATTTTTGTATCTCTGTAAGCATACATATCAATATATGTATTTATATGAATAATTTTATTTTCAGTCATTTAGGAGGTGATTGTTACCGGGGCTGCTCTTACTCTTGCTTTTAATTGAAGGTATTTAACCAGGAAGTTTTTTCAGAACTAAGCTCTTTTTAATTCCAGGAAGTAGATGAGTCTATTGAGCAGATTTTGGAACCTTTGGAAGTTTGAATAACTGACTTACAGCTCTGCTGCTTCCTGGACTGTATTGCCTCCAAGAATGCATGTATCATGTAAAGTATGGAAAATACTTCTATTGAAGTCAGTAAGCAATATGGATGATATTTACCAGCTGAATTATGTAGCTGCTGACAACTCATAAGAAGGCCCAACACATTACTGAATTTAGAGGATGTTATTTTTTACGTTTATCCTGCCATTACTGAACTTGTTATTGAGGTCTTATTTTACTAGGTCTGAATTTAATCCTTCTAAAACTAAGGCACGGTTTGGTCTTGTGTCCCAGGATGGGGGCCTGGTAGTTACTTAGCTTTTTAAAAAAGCAGGACACCTCCCTCTGCAGTTTTTTGCAACAGTTCTCTGTATTTTATCAAGTTTAAGGTTGTCAGGGCAAGTGTGTTGTTCATAGATGCCAGCCCAAACAGGTTTTGTTTGCTTATTGAAGCAGTCAGTTTTTATTCTTCTCTTTTTGTGAATGCTTCTGTGAAACACACCTGGGTGTTTAATATGAAAAGTGGGCTGTTTCGACTCAGTTATGTCTTTATCTGAAAAGCCCCTGGGCTTCATAGCTGTGTACTTGAAATATTTAAATGCTGTTCTTTGAAATAAGATGATCATGAAGACATAGCAGCCCATGTTATTTACTCTGACTTCTCTGCCACAGAAAGAATTGGGAAGGGACAGGACAGATTGTTATATGAATGTTAATATAGAAATTAATGTCAGCAGCAGTTAGTCTAGACCCTTTATTAGACATGAGTTATGTCAAGTTGCATATTGCTTAGCACACATTTTCTACAGGATGATCAAACCGCTGCTTAGGTGCTTCCTTGTAATTGAATGTGACTCTATCAAAAGCAGTAGGGAAGGAGCATTTTCAGAACACCCAGTTGTATCTTTCTGATGTTGCTGTTGGCAGAGTGGGAGAGACCTGTGGGTTTTGTTTTGGTTGGTTTGTTGGTTGTTTTTCATTTTGGTGGTTTGTTTTTGTTTGTTTTTTAACAACTGCGTTCATCTTGATTGAAAATCAGTTCACATCTGTTGCTTAGCTGGGGATAGTTGACTTCCATTTCTGCTGGTCAGGAGTATTTGACTTGCACTGGAAATCAGGAGAACATAGTTTTAAAGTTACATATTATATAAGGAAAAGAATGAAAGTAACTTTTGGGTGTTTTATGCACATGGAATAAGGGATAGTGAGGTTTGATACTAACAGCTTGGCTTTTACCAGTGTAATGCTGTTGTTGCTTGCTGTTCTCCTTGATTACATTTATATTGGCTCCAGGATCTGCTGTTTCTTTTATTTCTTTCACTCTTCTTAAGCGAAAGGGACCAGAAGTGAGTCTTTGCTTCATGGCCTAGTTAACACCTAGTCTGCTCAGAAGTGCCCCCCAACCCAAGCTGTACTTGTAACACAGCTGCTTATTATGGGGAGAGACTTTTTATCAGGGCCTGTTGCGACAGGACGAGGGGTGATGGTTTTAAACTAAAAGAGGGGAGATTCAGGCTGTATGTGAGGCAGAAATTTCTTTACAATAACGGTGGTAAAACACTGGCACAGGGTGCCCAGAGAGGTGGTGGATGCACCATCCCTGAAGACATTGAAGGCCAGGCTGGATGTGGTTCTGGGCAACCTGATCTAGTTGAAGATGCCCCTGCTCATTGCAGGGGGTTGGACTAGATGATCTCTGAAGACCCCTTCCAACCCAAGCTATTCTATGATTCTGTCCTAGGGTTGGGAGTTCAGAAACTGGAATTAAAGTTTAAATAAGGAGAGGAATGAAGCCTTCTGGGGTTTGTGGGTTTGGTGGTGTTGTGTCCTATGTTCTTCCCTCCCACTTCCCCCATGGAATAGTACCACTTAAAGTGGTAAATTTAAATGAATATGAAACTTTGTAAATAACTTTACTAGTTGAACTGATACTGACTGGGAGGTGGGAATGGTACCTTTTTTGGGTTGTGCTGAGTCTCCTGCTAGCAATAACCAAAATACACTGTCTCTACTTAATTTTTGAAGGGGAAATGTAATATACTGAACCAGGTATTCGAACAGGCTGCCTAGGGAATGGTGGAATCGCCATCCCTGGAAGTGTTAAAAAGCCTTGTAGATGAGGCCCTCAGTGATATGGTTTAGTGGTGGTCTTGGCAGTGCTGGGGTGGTGGTGATTGGACTTGATGATCCTAAAGGTCTTTTCCAACCTGGTTGATTCTGTGAAAAGTTTGATGGTTTGGGGTTTTTTTTCTTTTTTAAAAAAAGCTTGCTGAAGAAAACCTAATTAGGATTCTCCTTTTGCATTCTGTACATACGAAAGATTTGAAAAGTAGCATCATAAAGCGAAGTCTAGGAACCCAATAAATATGTGTTCAAATCTTCATGACTGATGCCAGAGTACCAAATCTCAATGTTAAGGTTGCCAAAGGGAACCAGCCATACCCCAGCTGCTGCCTTAGAAATAGTCTTCAAAGGTTAAAAAAGAGTATTTTGTAAATCAATGTTAATCAAGTCTTAATATGAACTTACAGATGTAGGGGATAGCAAAGTAACTTCCTCTCATCATTCTGGAACTTTGAGTTTAAATGAAAGATTGTTTCATTCTGGTATAAAGCGTTGCAAACTCCTGATCACTGTAGTGCTCTAGAGAAAGTTAGAGCACAGACACTACATTCAGTAACAGCCATAATTAACTGGGTGAAGGCAGGAGTCTTTTATGAAGTACTAAACAAAAAGCTGCTTTGAAGGGTTTGGTTTGTTCTAACAGAAATTAAAATGAGGCTAAGTATTAACATTGGGACCTATTCAGAATACTGGACAATGCTTAATTGATACAGATTTACTCTCTTAAGTAGTTGTTAACTTCATGTTTTCTTCTTCTTAGGCTTAGCAGATAGGTTTGAAGAATACCCAAAACTTAGAGAGCTCATCAGATTGAAGGATGAGCTGATATCTAAATCTAACACTCCTCCCATGTAAGTGTTCTTGTGGAAAATGCCTTTCTTCTCCAGACCTGTTTGAAGTTAGCTGTCTGCTTTGCAATCTCAGTCTTTTAGCATCTGCTCAGAATTTATATTTTCTATGTCTGTTTGTATATGCAAGTTAATAAGTTGAAACTTCAGAAGAATAAAATCAGTTTGATTTTGCTAGTTCAATCTAGATGTTTCATATGGTATATAAACTGGTTTGTTTTTCCAGTGTGTGATTATTCATAGTATCTAAAGCTTTGGTTTTTTAAGATAGAACTG
>WTXV02024988.1:0-11304 GCA_009823435.2 Nymphicus hollandicus | reverse complement strand
TCTCATCGACCAACACCCCCAAGTCCTTCTCTGCAGGGCTGCTCTGAATCTCTTCTCCACCCAACCTGTAGCTGTGATATAAAGCTGTGTAGCTGTCCCCGATATAAAACTCACAAAATAGTAATAAAAGCTTTTGGCTCTTTATCTTCCCATTTATAGAATTCTATGTTGATGTGAAAAATCATCAGAATGCAGGAGTTAGTGGAGGCAGGACCAAGGCAGCTGATCACTATGTTGCTCAGACTGATTTTGATTGAGTTTTGGTATCACTGGGTAAAAATGAGTGCAGAGTTCTGTAAGGGGGTCTGTGCAGTGGTTAGCTATTTAAGAGAACGGGGTGGGGGGGGGAGGAGGGAAGCAATAAGTAGACTATGCACATAAGCCTCTTTTTTTCTTCTTCTTTTTTTTTCTTTTTTCTTTTTTCTTTTTTTTTGTGGGGGGAGCAGCTTGACAAACTGTAGTACAGTCCTGCCAGTGAACTGTTCCGTTTATCTGTGACAAATTTCTCTTCCAGCTATGCTTCAAGAAAAATACAGTACCTATATGAGTGTTCAGTTTAGGTTGTTTGGTGTTGTGTGAACCGTTTTGTCTGTCTGTAACATCTAGTGTCTACGCAAATGGGGCTACAGAAGATGTGAGGACATTTGCTGGATTAAAACAAATAAGAACAATCCTGGAAAGACCAAGACTCTAGACCCTAAGGCTGTTTTCCAAAGAACCAAGGTAAAGGTTTGGCTCAGTTTCTCCTCTGTCCCCACCCTGTGTCTTTATGCTGGTAAAATGCCCAGTGCTCCACAGCAGCTGATGACATGCTTTCAGGCATAAGGAGTTCTGTTCTGTAATGTACATTATATGGAAATAAACGTGTTCATAGGATGAATGATAAACTTCTGTCCCATTTGACTTTAGTCAGTGTGTAGTATAGAGATTTCATCTACATTTAATACTGCTTAGTAGATTTCTATTACAGTCCAATAAATGTGGTACTCATTTGAGCCTTGTTGAAATGCAAGTAGCTGAGAGGAAGATTCATAGATTGATGGAATAAGAAGGAAATCCTGAGAGGGAAGATGGAAACTGAATAGCAAATGTTACTGTTCATTGCAGTGTGTTTGACTTCTAGGTCATTTTGTTACAGGTGAATGGTAAATTAGTAGTTAGTCTGTCAGCAATACCTTTTGTGTAAAATACAAGCTCCTTTCCAGATTAGACAAAACTTGCTGGAGGAGGAGCACCTTTAGAATGGAACTAAAAATAGCAGTAGAATTTTACTAAATTTAACATCAAAAGAAGTCTTTAAAATTGTAGGTTATAAATGGATGTTTTCATAAAAATAACTCTGGAAGACTGACTAGCTTTCCTAAATACGTGCTTGCAAGTATGCGCCCGGAGCTTAAACCAGATATAGGACTGGTAGGGACCATAGCTCAGTTGCATTGCCTGGCTTGCTAGAGGTGATGGAATTGGTCAGCTTGGTTTAATTAACATTAAACAGTTTCTTAGGGGATTTTTGTGAGGACATGTATTGAAGAAGGTGCAGAGAAGAGGAAAAAAGTGCTCTGATTTAAGAGACTCAACTGTTATTAAGAAACTTAGAAAAATGTAGATAGCTTAGAAAAATGTAGATAAGATATTAATAAAGAATTGTTTTGGGTATATGTAGGTGTGACTATGGCAGTTGTACTGAATGCAGAGAGTTGGCTGATGAGTTAATAATTAAAAGTGTCATTTAACCTCAGGACTCATTCTGCATTCACTGATCATTCATGGGTATTAAACATCATCAAGTCTGTCTCAGATTTGCCATTTTTTTAGGAGTATAAACTTCCCTTTTAGATACCTGAAATCTTCCTTTGACTTGCATTTACATTAATCTGAAGTTTGTTTGAAAGTGTGTTGTATTCGTTCCACAATATTTAGACATAAATATTGTATGTTTATTGCATATAGTATTGCAAGTATGTGCAGCTCACTCCTGAGGGAGAGGTTAAAACTGACACAGGAGGATTGGGGACCCTCTATGTCTTTGTTGAACTGAGGAATACAGTTTCTGGTATTAGAGAATTTCTCTGTTTAGTGAGCAAGGGTTGGGCTGAGGTCACTATTTATAATAACAAATGTTGAAAATCAAGCTAGCTTATTCTGACTAAATATTCTGTTGTGTAAGATGTATTTACCAATGATCACAACAGCAAATGCTATCCTGTTATGTTTAGTTTAGGCATCTCTAGGTGGATGCTTTATGCTGTGCTGCCTGTTACAGAATCTAAGGTACTGATGAATGACATTCCATGTGTTAGAAAGAAAATGTTTTGGCTAGTTTTTTCAAAGACCAGATTCATGAGGCTTTGCTTGATGGGTTATTTGCTGAGCAATATTCTGCCTTTTTTAGTTAAATTTAAGGTCCAGAAACCCTGTTGCTTGGGTGCATTTGACCAACATCATAGATTTGATAGGGCACCTTCGTATAGCCTTCCGTATTTATTTGTTGACTGTTAAAACCCTTCCTAAAAATCTGGAAATGCTTACATAGTCTTGTCTGAAGCCTTTTGTAGAGCCATCTGGTGGCACTTAGTGATTCAGTGTTTTTTATGATACTGGGGAAAATGGCTCATCTGAGTTTAATAATCCCAGAGACAGAGCTCTGAAATAAATATGTAGAACCCTTTTTCCATCCTGTACCAATTACGGTGATTCCTCATTCATAGATGCTACACACTAGTCACTTAAATTGATCTACAGTGTTTTAGAGGAAAGGAATGCTTATCACAGCTAAAGAACATCTTAATGCTGATGGAATGAGAGTACATTGACAGTTTGATAGTGGTTTTAGTTTTTTGATGCAATGATATCTTCTAGAAAGGAATCTGAGGGTGAAAGCTACTTCTGTTAACAGAGTTAGAATATGAAAAAGTACATCTTATTTTCCCTGACTGGCTGTTCTGTGATTGAAAACTTTGAAAATTACTTGTATCAGCATTCTGATCCTAATTTTATTCATATAAGTATTAATCATAATTATTAACTATTCCTTTATTCTTGCCATCACCTTGTAATCTTTCTCCTTGTGGTCATTTTATCAGCCTTTTCCAAAGTTAAAGCTCTAACTTTTCTGTAATTGAAGAAGTCCAGATATCTTTTGGCCAGATAACTAGTCTCTGCTTTGTTTTCAAAAGGCTGTTTTGGTAGCTCCAGCTTATTCTGTTCTTCTAATTTGTGCTTCAGACTTTTCTCTCTAGACAGAGTAGATTCTACTCTTACACAATTTCCTTTTCTCTCCATTGCGCTCGAACCACAGGCATACATTCTGCAGCAGTATTTGCAGCATGTGACAGGTACTATTATGTGTTCTGTGTGCATAGGAGCACTGCCTCATGGGCATTAAGGGAACTGTGCGTCGCAGTACAGACGGTGACTTTATCCATGCTAACGTTGATATTGACCTCATCATCACAGAAGAGCCTGAAATTGGCAACATAGAAAAACCCGTAGAGATTTTTCACATCATTGAGCATTTCTGCCTTGGACGAAGACGTCTTCATCTTTTTGGAAGGGACAGTACAATCCGGCCAGGTAACTTATATTTATTTTTGTCAAATGCTTAAATTCTAATTTACTTTAATAACCCTCTTCCAATTTAATAATCCTCTTCCATCACCTGAGACCACTTGATGGGTTCTGATGGAAGCTGAGACAATAATGATTAATCCTAACACATAATTCTTCTGCCAGGACTTGCACCAGCTGAATAACTGTTCATTTCTGCATATAACTCCATTTCCCTCCACCATGGGATTAGGATGCTGCAGAAAGCTGGATGAGCTTTCTTGGCAATTTCTCCATAGTGAATACCTAGTCAGAAGGTAAAAAATCTACTGGGTGGAGAAATTTCCCAGGTTTCTTACCCTCAAAATTCAGAAAAATAACCAGCCTAGTGTTCAGCAACAGAAGGATTGACAGTTTTCCCAACACTTGGACAAAGTGATTTCCACGCTAGTTAATGTTAACCCTCATGATCAAATGGCATAAAAATTGGCTAGAACTAAAGATCTCACATGGGTATTTTTTTTAGCAAGAATGTCTGTCTTAGGGTGAATCCTCAGCTTGTGTTGCAGGAGCATCATAGAGACCCCTACTAAGTGATGTTACAATTAGTTTATAATTTCTATTATTACTAGCTTTGGGAGCAAGACCAAGTCACAAATCCAGTTTTAACACTGCATACTGTTAAGTTTTGGTTTATAAATACTCATTTTTGGAATTAAATACTTGCTCGCACACTAAGACCTTTACTCTTTTGTTCCACGTTATGTCTAACAGAAGATAAATGCTGGAATTAATAATTTTTCTCCTGGAATAGGGAAATGCACAATTTCTGTATTTTAAGTTGAAATTCTGAATAATTCCTTTCTACTAAACTTTATTTTTGGACTTAATAGTGAAGTAAACTCCACACCAGCTCTAGAAATTAACATGTCTTTATCATGTGCAAGACAGAGTAGCAGAAATCTCTGCTTGTAAAATTCCTTTCAGGGTCCTAATGAGGTTTTCCAGACCTGTGTCCTAGATGAGACAATAGATCTCAAGGGGATACAGTTTTGGTTTCTATGAAGATCTGTCAGTCACAAAACTGTTGTTTGGAAAGTATATGGCAAGTATCGATTCTACCAGTATTTTTTACTTGTTTATGTGTTGAACTCGTCAGCAAGTATAACAGAACTCAGTTGAGATTTCTTTTTTCCCCATGTGCCATCTGTTTACACTTCTGAGAATCGCCATTTCTTTCTCTAAACTGACTTTAAATCCCTGTGAGCTTAGTGCTGGTCCTGTTACCAGCATCTGAAGACCCAGTGTGTTACACTGGATGCTGCATCTGGTGTGATAAAAAATGTGTAGAAATAGATGGATCAGATTGAAGGTAACCGTGTTTTATTCGTTGACTGATGATGTCAGTCTTAATTCTGTTGGCTATTGTGTATGTGTGTGTGGAGGGGGGGCTGTTTTCTTTGGTAGAAAGACATTGTTCAGGTGTTACTGCAGTCCTGTTGTGTGTGAATTCTTACATGTTAATCTCTCATGGGGTCATGTTAGTCTGATTCAACTCTTGTGTTTTCTAAATTTGGTAGTTACCCTGGAATTGCGTTGCACACTTTCAATCCTGTACTAATCACAGGTTCTGTGCTACTTTAGCTTATAATCTGAAGAAATAGGAATGTTCTTGCGGTAAATGTCTGCCTGCCTCGATTCATCTGGTGAAGCTGAAGTGCCCACTGAGTGTGCATTAACAGGTTAATTTAACTCCCTAAGCTCTGTTTCCATCCTGTGGGCTTCAGCAGAATTGTTTCTGGGTTTTCAGATACATGCTTCCAGCATGCTGTGCTCTTGGCTGCACTGTCACAACTGGTTTCTGGAGACAAAATTACCTAATTCTAGTTTAAATGCCTTTTTTAAAAGGGGAGGAGGAGGATGTTATTTTTAAATTTGATGGGTTTCCTGATCTGGTATATTGTGGCCCTAAAGGGGCTGGAAAACACTGTGGTAGTGTAAAAGGAAAGAACAAGTAGGAAGGACTCTTGTGGAACCTCAGCATGAATGTTCCCATAGCCATGTGTAATACCAAAAAAAAAAGAGGAAAATGAAAATAAAAGAAGTCTTTAGAAAGAATCAAACTGAAGTCTTCATTTCCCAACAACCCTGGCTTTCCTAGAGGTGACCTTTTCAGTTCTGTTCAATACTGGTGCCGTGTAGGTAAGTGTTTGTCCCTGTCATTTGAGAGTTCGTTCACTAGGAAAAAGACCAGAATGGCCTTGAAACCTGAATTTTGTTCTTGCTTTTGTTGACTCTAGTTTTGTTCCCTAGGTTGGCTGACTGTAGGACCCACCCTCACAAACAGCAATTTCAATGCAGAAACGTATTCTTCATACTTCACCACTCCAAATTCCCACCTGACCGGCTGTACTGAAGAGATTGAGAGACTTCGGCCCAAGTCACCGCCGCCCAAGTCCAAGTCTGACCGGGGAGGTGGTGCTCCAAGGGGAGGAGGAAGAGGAGGGACTTCAGCAGGCCGAGGAGAAAGGGGCAGAGAGAGGAACAGAACTAACTTCCGGGGTGAGAGGGGTGGCTTCAGAGGGGGAAGAGGAGGTACTCACAGAGGAGGCTTTCCTGCCCGCTGATCACTGCTAGGTAATTGCTTCTTCCCCCAGTCCTGTGCCTCATCTCTGAACCTTTTTCTTGGTCTTGTTTTTGCTAAAGTGAATTATTCTGGCGACTCAAGCTAGGTGACTTTTAGGATTGGTTTTGGTGCGAGCAGTTACAGTTAGTCTGCCTTCCAGTGACCGGCCTGGTGCGTCACCTCACCTACCTCCTGCATCCTGTAGTGAGAGTGCTACACTCAGCCTCCTGGTAGCTTCTAGTCTCAGAGCAGAGCACACCACCTCGTCAAACCCCAGCAAGGACTGAGGTGAAGGTACTTGCTTTTCCCTTCTGAAATGTGCAAAGTGTAGGCTTTTTTTAACTGTTGTTTTCTCCAAAACATGGATTCCTTTTCCTTCTTTGAGGGTTCAGGTTTGGACTGACTTGGATTAATACGGTGGAGTGGGCATGAAATACAGTTCTGAATTGCACGGCCATACCAGACTTGCTCTCTTACTCATGGAAGAAAAAGTGCTGTGTCTATATTGACACTTGTTTTAACTTCTCTGAAACCAAGGAGCAAATGAGATAAATAGAATTCTATTTTTTCTTACTTGGTTTAAATTTCCCAGATTATTGCTGGGAATAGGGAACATGTTTATTTTTCATTTGTGGTGTATATGCACTCGCTTTTCACATCTGTCGTGGGGAGAGTGGTAATTCTGTGCAGTCATGTGTTGTGCTTCATGTAAAACAGGAAGCTGTGCATTTATGTGTAAGTCCAGAACTACACATAGGTCTGGGTTGCTGCTCAAGTAGTGATCTTCACCAAGCATCTGTTCATCATAGCCTTGTCCTTTGGTAGTTTATTGCCAAGCAATTGCAGTGCAAGTAGTAGAAAGACCTGGCTGGAGGTCATATTGGAAATGTGAGGCTGTGCTGTAAGAGCGAGCACTTCTGGAGACAAATCCCCTGGGTAATCACGGTAATCCAGCTGACTGTTGTGCTTTGCCTATGGACCCTCTATGCACTGCAAGTAGACTGTTGGTGATGAGCTCCAGAGTACAGTGCGAAGAGAAAGCGATTCATTCGGGTATGTACAATGAACTTCTGGTCAGTACTTCACAGACTGAACAAACCCGGCTGCTGAAGTCTCAAAGGCTTACGTGTGGATGTTTGAAAACCACCTTTTAAGTCTCAGTGATGTTTCTCTGTTGAAGCCTAGCTTTTAAATAACTGTCCTGTAAAGTAGTGGATTTATTAAACTTGTTTATCAAAACTAATGTTGAAATATTTTTCTTAATATTTTGTGGGTTTGTTCTCCTTGAGGTTTTGGAATTGCTAAGTTTTGCTGAGGTTTCCTCCCTGCTGTCCCCTCTTTACTGCTAAAGTGAAACGGTACAGTGAAAATCATCTGGTGTTTACATTTTTTGTTTTCCTGTGTTATGTTTGCACATCTGAAGAGTGACTGGATTTAGGGTAAGGGGTATTTGACAGGTAGAGCTCATTAAGCTGTCGGTAATGTCTGCCAAGGACTACCTGGAACAGCATCTGATGGAAGTTATGTGCCACAGTAAGAAAACCTTGTGATTTTGTCCTAATCATGTTCTTTCTCAAAAAGCAAATAATGGAGACACTTAGGAAGGTTGCTTTTGTGCCAGTGATAAATCTTTTTTTTCTCAATTAGTAGAAAATATTAATTCCCATTTTCCCCTTTTAATTGCCTGTCCATAGCTGATAGTTCAGGGCATAGGCTACACTTAACATAGAAGATTAGACTACACTGAAGAGGAGACTCAAAAGTAACTGGTTGAGATGTGTATCTGTGTCACTTTGCAGAAGCTGGGATGCTGCTCAAGACTTCAGTGACTTGGGAAATCAATTGCACATGATCTTGTAAAAAAAAAAAATATATATATATATATATAAAGCAAAGCAAAAAAAACCCAAACAGGTAAATCCCTTTTGAGCATGCAGAGCTAGGTTTCTGATTTTTTGCCTCAAAGGTGAAATAGCTCAAGTAGTGTAAGGAAAAGAAGGCCACTGCTCCAGAGGTGTTAGATGAGATCGGGCTGGCTAGGCCAACTTCACCAGGGAAGTGTATCGTATGTACTGTTAACAAGCAACTGACTGTACTTATTTAAATTGAACTTAATGGACAAGGAAATAGAACTTTGTATATATTCTCTATGAAGAAAGGTATCTGCTGGTTGAAATCCAAAGCTGGTGGTGCAACAGTGATAGATTGCCTATACAGGTAAGACAGTGGTGCACAGGCTTGTTGCACCAAAAGCTTGATATCGAGCACGTGTAGTGGTGCATTCCCCCCCTCCATCCTCTGAGCTGCTCCAGGATCTCAGGAATTCCTGTCAGGCCTTGGCCTTTGTGTAATGAGTTGGATGCTGAAGTGTCCTTTGATGGTACCAGGATCACTTACATGGGTCGGGGAGACATGGGTCATACCAGGGACTCCTGTTCCCTGGCTGCAGTGGGAAGTGAGAGGAGGGATAATCAGTCATTCCATGACAACCCTAGAACACTCCTTCCCTTCATTGTAACGTGAGTGGAACAGTACCACTGTTACTGGAGTTTCGAAAAAATTATAGCAATTACCAACTCGGGTTTTGCCAGGATGGACATTTACTATGGACTAAAAGCAGATAATCTTGTGACCCTATAAATAGAGACACTGAGGCCCTTGAGCTCTGCTGGTGGCGACCAGCATCTCCCTCTGAGCAGAACACCACTGAGGGCTTGCAAACTCTTAGGTTTGTGATAATCGAAGAGACATCACCAAAAGATGGATCCTGGGCTGAAGTCCTTCACTACTCGAGACAACCCTCACCTGCGGAGAAATTGAGACAATAGACATGAATATTTCAGTGATTCAAGGGGAATTTTAAACAGGTATGCTTTTATATGTCTTTCTGTATGCATATATAGATTGTTATAGCAATGTAGAAAATCCTGTTGACTGACTTGATAAGATCCACCTTAAAACTGCACACTGCTGCTAAATGACACTTGTAATCCTTTAGATGTAAACCATTGACCAAGTCTGAGACTTAACACTAGATTCAGCTGCACCTGGGCTCCAGCAGGAGTTTGGAAAGCAAGGGGATCTGGTCTGAACCTTGTGACTCAACAGGAGTGTTTCCTTACTCCCTTTATTTCTTCCACTAGACATGAACCATTGTCCAAGTCTGAGATCAAGACTGGATTCAGCCACATTTAGGCTCTATCAGGAGTTCAGAAAGCAAGGGGGTCTGATCTGAACCGCATGACTCAACAGGAAAGCCTACCTTACCTGTTTCCTCTTACTGTCTATACAAATCTTTTTCACTTGATTCTACTTCCATTTTCCTTTGTAAGCTTCCTCCATATAATAAGTAAGAGAGTGAACCTTGCCATTGATTCTGTTAGGTTGTGCCATTGTAACTCATACTAAAACTGCTCTTGCTAATACCTTCAGTTGTTATTCTTAGAGTGACCCTAAACCACTCATTTTGTGACAATGTGACACTTAAAGAATACTGTAGTGAGACACTATTCCCCCTTGCCCCATGATACAGTAAAATCATTTGGTCTTTTTCTTTAATCCCTCTTGATTTGGACAGTATCTAAAGTGGTGTTTAAAGATGAAAAGCTTTTACCGGGCTGTTCTTATCTCAACCCATGGGAGTTACATTCCTTTGATTTTCCTCCCCATCCCTCCGGGAGGAGGGGGGAGGAAGGTGGGGGGGAGTGAGTGAGCAGCTGTGTGGTTCTGAGTTACTGGCTGGGGTTTGAACCACGACACCATCTTCAGCAGTTGGCTTGGATGGCCTTTAAAATCTACAAATACAGAAGAATAAAGGAGTGTGCTAAAGACAGATGTGTACTCTTGGAAGTACCTACATTCCGCTAGCTTCTGGTTCTACTAACGTGGGGTCTATGGCTGTTTTGTAGTCTCTTTTACAGACAACATCTGCGAGGATGCTTATTCATCTTTGCCAACAAAAAACAACAAACCATCCTAAAAGGCCAAACCTCCAACACGATGTCGGGATGTCCAATTTCTACTGCACAGTTTTGTGCATTACACGTTGGAAGCTCCCTTCACAAGCTTTCCCTTATGGTGGGATGTCTAAAATACAAAATCTGTCTTTTCAATTTTATAATACTTCAGTTTCTCAGGCTTGGAGAAGCAAGTTAACAAAACATGATTTCCCCCTAGGTGATCACTCCAGTTTCCTTTCCCTGCCCTTCCTCCAGCCCAAAGTAAAAAAGGAAACAGAATCTTTCTGTTACAACTTTACCTGACGTAACAAAGAAGGTAAGTGCATCTGTCTCATGGGTCTTGTAGACATCCACTAACTGGGAGCTACAATTCAAATCTATATTGTGTGTAAGAAGTCTTTGCCCGCTTATGGACGTGTAAAGGACAGCACACTGCAAGAGAAGTACAAAATGCCATTTTTGGTTTAAAATGAAAAGCTTCACCTGCTTTGTACATAGAAGGTATATAATTACTTGTGAAGATAGCCTAGCCTCGCAGTGCGTAAGACCAATATCCCTGTGGTCTTCATGGAAGTGCAATAGACATGACTATAACAATAAGATGACTGATTCAAAGGCTTATTTTTCCAATTGCTACATGCTGATGGTATAATCTGGAAGCAGGAGTCTACTGACTGTAAATTTGTAAATCATACTTTGGGTAATGTTTGAACAGTTCAAAGATTCCATACAAGCAATGCGATGCTTGCTGAGAAATGCTCTGCCCATCACATTAGCTCCTGGCAAAAACAAGACAGGAAAATGTTCTCATCTTGAAAAGCTGGGTGGGCCTTTTTACATTAATAACTTGCTTATGAAGTGAAACAAGAGGTGCTGCTAACCCCTGTGTCTGGCAGTTACCATGGGCTTGGATATTAAAAATTGGGGGTGTAATTTAAGAATTTCTTTCTGACTCCAGTTCTACTTCCGTATAATGTTGATACTTGAACATAACATGTTGCATTCCACAAGTATGTCGTGGTTTAAGCCCAGCCGGTAACTCAGAACCACGCAGCTGCTCCCTCACTCCCCCTCCTTCTTCCTCCCCCCCCCTCTTGGAGGGATGGGGAGGAGAATGGAAAGAATGTAAGTCCCCCGGGTTGAGATAAGAACAGTGCCGGTAACTAAGGTATA
>WTXV02024987.1:38348-65459 GCA_009823435.2 Nymphicus hollandicus | reverse complement strand
ATGAAAAACAACAAGGTGATTTGTGACAGCCAGCATGGCTTCACTAGGGAGGAATCCTGCCTGACCAATTTGGTGGCCTTCTATGATGGGGCTACAGAACTGATGCATAGGGGCAGAGCAGTTGATGTCATCCTGGACTTGTGCAAAGTGTTCAACACTGTCCTGCATAACATCCTTGTCTCTAAATTGGAGAGACATCAATTTGATGGATGGACCACACGGTGGATAAAGAATTGGCTGGATGGCCTCACGCAAAGTGTTGTGGTCAATGGCTCAATGTCCACTTGGAGACCAGTAACGAGTGGTGTCCCTCAGGGGTTGGTGTTGGGAGTGATCCTGTTCAACATCCTTGTCAGCTACATGGACAGTGGGACTGAGTGTGCCCTCAACAAAGTTGCCAGTGACACCAAGTTGCGTGAGTCGGTTGATATGCTGGAGGGTTGGGACTAGATGATCCTTAAGGTTTTCTTTCAACCCAAACCATTCTATGATTCTATGAAGAGGTGGCAAGGAAGGTGAGCATCTCCCTCCTCCAGCCACACAGGAATATTCCCCAGAGCCTTGAGCCTCCGTTGTCAGGACAAAAACTGATGTCTCTATTCTCTGGACTAGAACTTCAGGTGGAAGTTTCAGCACAGTGATTATTTTCAGCTAGCCATTAGTTGTATATTAGCATATTGAACCCAAGATCTCACTACTGAAACTTAGTGGAGAACCCTTTATGTTTCTTTTACAGGTAAATTCAATTCTGCAGATTAATATAGTGAATAGTCCCATCCCTTTCCCTGTCCCAGTTGTGCCATCTGTAAAATTTACAGAATACTTAGCAAATTATTCTTAAATACCTGGCTCTGGATTAAAACTTTTCAGGTTGTTTTGGTTTTTTTTAATATTTATGTGTCTTGACAGGACTTAATCCTTTTCATGTTTTAAAGGCTGGAGATAGTAAATTCCTGGATTTATGACTAGCTAATGTGATGTGTCAATTACTAATTACCAAGAAACTAGGATACTAACTCTTTTGAAAAGAAAGGATGTGTTAAGTGAGAGAAACCTTTATATTTTGGCGATTTACAAGTCTTCCATAATTCTTTTAATGATCTTGAATTTTCCAGTATTTCTTTTGTTTACTACATGCTACCTGTTCACAAGGTGAAATAGGGCTTTATTTAGCATGCTCCTTTTTCCTCATGAAAAAAAGACCCCTTTGTGTCTAAGTCTGGGCATTTCTGAAGGTGTTAATGGATCTGTGGCTGGGCTGACCAGCAGCAGTAGATGTCAACTTGTAACTGTTCTTTTCTCTCACTTTTTGAGAGGCGCATCCTGCTTAGTTAAAGATAATTTGGTTTGTTATTTAACTAACACTCAGTTCAGTGACTCTATTCATCATGTGCAGCATTTTCCCCTTTTCCTCCTGCAGCTTGAATTTCCTTCAGATGATGTTTCTTTACAATAAGCAAGTTACTGTGAAAGATGAAAGCCTAGTTTATTTTGCTCAGAAAACTTTGCTTCTTTCTTACCATGCATTTTTTTTTCCATTTCTGCTTTCAAGTACCAAAACAATGTTAATTTTTCTGGATAACAGGTATCTTCCTCAAACCCGTACCTTTAAAAAAAGATCGCCTTCATCCCAGTGGTGCATCACAAGCACCATATAGATTCTGGAAAAGACATGTTTTTCAGTGAAAGGCTAATCAGTGACAAGACACTAAATCAGCTTGCCCAGCAGTCCAACAGAAGTTCAGTTCCTGGTGCAAACTACAGCTTAGAAATGGCATTAATGTTTCATTAAATGCATTCCTGCATAAGTGAAAAGTGCATAAAATTGCTGCCAGAGTGGTGGATGAACAAGCCCCACATGCTGTGATATTTATTCTTCCACTTTTGGAGATAGTCTTTTGTCTCCAGTGACAGAAAATCTATTTCATCATTGCTAAATTTAGTGATCTAGTTGAAGATGTCCCTGCTCATTGCAGGGCAGGTTGGACTAGACTACCTTTAAAGGTCCCTTCCAATCCAAATAATTCTATGATTCTATGATTCTATGAAATGACAGGCATTTTGATATTTCTTAAAATTAGTGACTTTTGAAAGATGGCCAAACCAGTTAATAGTTTGTGGTAACAAGCATCTGTTAGCGTTCAACAGATTATATTTTTATAAAATTAAGAACACCAGAGGAATGTGTATTGTCTCCAGTACAACCAGGACACACACAAAAAGAAAAATATCCATCCTGGAATGGGCTGCACAAGGAAGTTAAGACTGCTTCATCCCTGGCAGTGCTCAAGGCCAGGTTCAACAAGGCCTTGAGCAACCAAGTTTAGTGTGAGGTGTCCCTGCCCATGGCAATGGGGTTGGAACTAGATGATCCAAACCAAACCATTCTGTGATGCTATGATTCTATGTGTAACTCATTCCTCCTACAATTTGGTTCAAGGAAACCACTTCTTGCTACCCTGGTACCGTTGCAAGCCCATTGCCATGACCTGACTTGGGAGAAGAGAGGTGGGAGTGAAGCAAGTGTAAAACACCCTCAGTACAGGAATGGTGGAAAGACTGTACTGATACCCTGGATCTTCCTTAAAGTGGCTGTATGTTGAGGGAGGGCACATCAATGTGGAGTAACAAAACAGCAGATAATTGGAAAAAGCATTTAGAGTGGCTTCTAAGCTCTTATCACTTATTTCAGGGACTTGAGACATCAGATAGGAAGAATAGCAAAGAAATAAAGGATGCGTTAAGCCATCCCTTTATCAAACCCTTTCCTCCTTTTTAGTGAAGATTCTATAGAGAAATCTGAAAATCCAGTAAAGAAGCATTTAAGTGGGCTTTTGCTACCTTGTCACCTTTACAAATCCTCAGACAAGAACTCTAGAACTTGAGGCATGTAAATACATGAAAATTTTTCTTGAACATATTTAAGATTATTTTCTTCCTCAAGTGTAAATGTTATTAGTTAAAAGAATCAAACTCCACACTAAATCGTCATATTTTTATAGTTTTTATTGCTATTCTCTAAACCTGATGATTTTTAAAATACATACCCAAGCTGATTTGTGATTAGTTATTTTTTATGATTAAACTTCTGAAGAACTCAATTATACACTTTCTTGCATTTTATACTGTTTATGCCTCTAAGACTTTCTTGGCAGATGACAGGAAAACCAAATTAATAATTCCCTTAGGTACTACTATGTCCATATTACAGTCAGGAAAACTGAAAACTTAGAAAATGGTATGTTAAAGATTTAAGAAGAATAAAGAGAACACAACCTACCTTATTTCCCACTGAGTGCCTTTTGCACAGTCTGAAACACCAGACTTGATTACTGTTGACAGCAATTATAGTTTAATTGAATAAATGAGGAAGAAGAAGATTATCGATTAACAGGGGAAAAGTCAGTTTTTTTCAGTCATCTTGGCATTCTGGGGAGGGAATGCAAAGCAGAAACAATGAAGCAGAGGCTGTATAGAAGACATGCAACTCTGCACATCTCCAAAGTAAGTTTTAGAAGAAAAAGCATGATTTGAAGTATTATGGGTAATGCTATGGAAATTGTCTTATTGGCAGGAGACCCTTTGACGTTCAGGAATTATTAGCACTTTTTTTTAAGTAACATCTACAGAACCAAACACTAAGATCAGTATTAAAAGCAAATCAGTATAAGAAATCTGAGCATCTCAAGCACTATCCTATTTATAAATAGCAGTTAAATAGAACATGGAGTCAGAACCATGGAGTCTGTAGTGAAAATAATTAATCATTCTTATAAAATACATTTTTAGCTTATGAAACATCTTCTGATTGTTTTCAAAGAGCATCTTGGAGTTTTCTAAGTTACTCTACTGCCTTGTTCCAGTTTTTTCAGAAATCCAGTTCATAAAGGCACATAAATAGTCAAAGACTTCAGAAACTATTTTCAATATAAATAATGTTTATGTAATGTTTAGTAAATATTGATTTTGTAGTAATGCTATATATGCAAGTAGTGACCTCTTAAAAAACATAGTGGACTTGGGTTTGCACAGACGTAGATGAGATTGTTCTGATCTTACAGCATGTACTGTTTTAGAATGCAGATCTTTGGCATTTTAAAATAGTAGTGTATACAGCATAATATACACTTTTATGCTGTAGAGAGTGCAGCTGTTGTTACTGTGTTACAAAACTGACCAGTCTCTGATGAATACTGAACTATTCTCCACCAGTCAGACTGCATGTTTACAATACTCAATACATCTGGCTGACTTTAATTGCATTAGCTTTGCTGCACCAGAGGTGGCATAACTTTCATGCGAGCTAATTAGATTTGCTCAATTTAAACAGACACATTAATGCAGCTCAGCAAGGCTCAATTAAATTTGTTTTCAAAGCAAAGGCACAATGAGAAGCATTATGGGTAATGCTATGCAAATTGCCATATTGGCAGAGAAGTTGAGAGAGTTCTCAATGCCTATTGGCACAAAGTAAGTTTCTCCAGTTAGATTGTGAAGTCTAAAACAGCAAGACGTGCTCTACACCCTCTTTCTTGAGGCTTTTCAAAATGGTGCATCTGCCTTCCCAAGAAAAGGAAGTGATTTATGAGTTTGTTTAGAAAACTGATGCCTTAAGATTTCAGCCCAAACTTTGTCCCCACTGAGTTGTATTTTATATGCTTTCCCTTACTGAGGCAATAGCAGAACCTAATAATAATATATCTCCATAATGGGATTTCAGAACAATTGCATGTTCCTGGTGTTTCAAACTTATTACACTTAGCATCACTCTTACCTTTTGCTAATGCTCAAGCATAACTATCTCTCATTTCAGTTTTTCCAGTTATGTACTGTCACCCCAAATGCTTAGCCTTGCAGGTTTACTTCTGAGAAATGAAACTTGATGACAGAGACGCACATTTTCTTGATTTCATTCAGTGTGCAAAGCTTTTTAAATATTTCCATCCAATAGTGATATTACAGCACACAAATTTAAATTCTGCTTTTTTTTTGTTATGGTCCAAAAGGAAGAGTAGATGGATTTTTCTTCAGGAACAATGGAGTTGTCACACTGCAGGCCACATAAGTGGAAATAAAAGGTAAGCTCTTTGCAGTGCAACCAGGGTGCCATCAGCCTGTCACCAGAACCACTTTTCCTTTTGGCATCCTAAAGATTCATTTTTCTCTCAGATTCAGGAAAAGAAGGGACCCATTATAGGAACTCAAGCAAGATATCTGTACCCTAATTAATGGTATATTTTCTTCTTCTAAATAAGGTAAACTTATAGCAAAATAAATAGTGTAAGATTGACCATGTATTTTGGATTTATTTTTGTACAGAACCCAATATCTTCAGGCACTAGTATCTCCTCTAGTTAATAGGATGCAGCTTCATTTATACCTGCACGAATTGCATGCACTTCTCCCATTGGGAGGATGAGTTGATTATTTGAGGACATTGTTTCCAACACAACATTGCTGGAAGATATTGCAATAAGTGGGATCACATTTATTTTAATGTAGTGATGCTCCTGGTTGGGTGCATAAAAGGCACACCATATGCTGCTGCAGGTATTCTCAAAGGTATGTTATGGACTGCTTTAGTAGCTTGTGTTGTTCTACTGGGACATTTCTTTGGAGGTAGACTGGCAAAAGCAGTCTCCAGAACAGGTTCTTCAGAATTTCCTAACAAGTATGAAAACAATCTCTAGTGTCTATGGTGTGTCTGTTAGTAAACAGTCTATGCTATTCCTCACTACTTTGTGCAGGGATTTTTCACCCCCTCCACCCTCTTTTTGTGACACTTTACAGAAATCCCGTTTTTAGAATGGAAAAGACCCTAGAATAGTCACAGTTTTCCTGCCTTTTGTGTGATTTTGCAGGGGATTTAAGAGGGAGAGTATCCTCTACTGGTCAGAGAATAGGGCTCACGAGGTCAAAACCAAACATTTGTGTAAATAGGGGATGCATCTTAGTGTCTAAAATCAGAAAAACAGTAGATATAGCAGCCAATTACTGGATCCCAGTGTCTCATATTTTAGATACTTATACACAGTCATGCTTTTTTAGTGGAGTAGTAATCACAGTAAATTTAAAATACAGTGACACCAAGAGGCTCTCGAATGAGTGAAAATCAGCAACTTTATTAAACAATATGTGAAAGTTACAGCCACATTGGTATCAGACAAACCAATATGAAACAGATTGCTCTATGATTATCCAAATGAACAGGACAATTAAATTCAACACATCAGTTATAAATAGGAAGGAAAATTCATTTGCTGTACACTTTAGTGGATTCTGTGTTCCCACAGCATATCCAGTTTGGCTTTGACTTTAGTTGGAAGACATTATTTTCCATTCATATTCTCAGAACTCATATGTTTCATTCTCAAACTGTAGGTTTTGCAGAAATAAATGTTTTAAACAGAAATACAATATTATTCACAAGCTTTTGGCCAGAATCAGTAGAAGTCATTCACACAACTGGATTCATATTCAGAAAGCTGATGTCCAGTAGAGGCTCTGCCATTGTGTTGTAGTTGTGACCTCTCTGGCAGCTCTCTGGCAGTGCTCTATTCATACATATCCAGATTATAATGTTTTCAGAATTCTTCTGTGTCCCATCCACCTTGGGGCATTTGACATAAGTGATGAAGAAAGGTTTCAGAAAAGCGGGATAAACCCTTTATACAACCTTGCCAGTGACTTAAAAACTGTCATGAGCTCATCTTGCTCTCGGTGGGTTTATTGAAATTCCTATTATAAAACAATTTCAGTTTACTGCAATTATCATAATATTGTGTGGATTTCAATTAAGCAGTGAAACTTATTTTGGCTTTCCTTTCCCAGTTTGGTGACTTCACCTTCTAAACTGCCATTAGAATATGAAGGTAATCCGATGCTGGGCAACCACATAGGTTGGTAACAGTCGTTTGGTATTGTAAATTCCAGTGTTCAGGTTCCAAATACAATGGCTACTGCTGAAGTGTCAATGTCTCGAGGAGAGAATGAGTTCTCTGGAAACCTAAAAGTTAGTTTGAGGTAAACAAGTAATTAAAACTTAATAAAGATAGGGAAAACAAAAAATTCAGGAATCAGCTTTGCTTGTGTAGTCTTCCCTGAAGACACTTCACTAGTCTTTCATTTTGGTCTCTTCAATAGAAAAGGTTTAAATTTGTTCCAATTTATTTTCTCTTTCTGTCTAAAATATCATGTTTATTTATGGAAGAATAGTCTTTCACAATACTTCAATGCAAAACACATGAAACCTAACTTTAGAAGATGAATTTGCTTATGCTTTTTGCTATAGTCATCCTGGAATAATTCAGGGGGAGCAGTTTAGATAAAAGTAAGTTTAACTGCATTTTGTCTTCTTAATTCTAAACCTGACAATATTTAAACCATACACCTTTTGTACAAAACATGACCATTGACTAAAGTAGTCTCAGCTGGAACCATTATAATTATAATGCTTATTTATTAATACAACGGATAACAGTTGCAGTTATAGAAAAGCCAGTTAATGCAACACCCTAGAGGACATGCTCTAACTGGATAAAATTCAATAATAATGATAATTACTTTCATGCAGAAGGATTCAAAATTAGATTAAAATGCTAACATAGTGTCTCCATGTTTAAAGGTTCAGTCTAACTCTGTTTGATGCCAGTGATTATATGGTTGACCCTTCATGTTCCAGGAAATATTTTCCCTCTTAAACTGAGTCTTTTAAGGGGAAAGTCTTTTAAGACTGCCCTCTGTCTTTTAAGGGGAAAATGAGAGTGAAAGGGTTTGAGATGAACAACTGTTCAAAACAGGCAAGAACTTTTGGGGCAAAGAAACTTTTGAATTTGTGCCTCTGAACTTTTGAAAATTTTGTTACGTTTCTTTAACTGAAAGAGGATTTTCTAAAAGATTTGTCTTGCACCAAAACCATAAATACTGTCTTTTCTATGACTATATGAAATAAAATGCCCTTGGACACTACTGTTTACCTACCAAAGATTCAATTTCAATATTATTTTCTTTCCCATTGTTTGGTCAGAAATTTCTAAGAAGATCCTCCATGTACTTTCTTCATTGGTTTTCAAGTCCCCAAAATCTTCAGGCGTTTGTAGATTTTTTTCCTGGTGTCATATCACTGATGCATATTTCGATTCCTCACCAATATTCCTACATAGCACAGAAATGTGCCTTTTATGGAATTATGCTATTTATTTTTTTATTTTATATTGCAGTACATTGGCCTGCTCTTCTGATATCATCTCCTCTTTCTATCATATCATAAGGAAAATCAAGAACTTACTTGATATTCTGATACTTGCACATGGAAAAGATGCGAAAAGAGAGGTTTTTTGATATGACAGGCTAAGTCATAACAAGATCCAATGACCTGATTAAATAAGGTGCAATTTCCAAACGGAAAGTCGATTAACAACTGAAACAGACTTCCTAGGGGATATGACAACTCTGTTTTCAAAATGAAATGAAATATGTTTCAAGTTCTGGCACTAATCCTATTCCTGAGAATGTTTGCCACTTGGGGTATAAAAGGTCAGACAGGATGATCACATCAGTCACTTCTGGTCTTCAAGTCTATTAATATATAAATCCTGTAACTTGTCATGGGCCAAGTGTGGTGTATAATACTTTTAAGTGTCCCAGAGTGGAGCCCTTATGGTACCTAGGCAGCTTCTCATTCATCAACTATGAAATGCAGTTGGGATTCTTTTCTCATTCTATAGTCTGTCCCACATTTTTGTGCAATGCATTATTCAAACACAAACTCTAGCTCTCTATTGGTTTAGGGAAAAAAATATATTACAGTTAGGATCTGACAGAACAAAAATCTTCAAAATAAAAATACTTGTCTTTAGGAGCAGTATCTTTCTGAAGCTACTTAAAAAAATGTGTGTTTTGATGCTATCCCATTCCTATTCTTGGCATACTGTTTACATTTGAACTCTTCAAATGCATGTATAGCATCATATTTATGCTTGGCCTATTGATACACTTTTGAAAATCTGAAGAAATAAATGAAGTAGTCTTGTTATCTTGAAATCAAATATTCCAGTGAAATTGATTCATTATTTCTACACCTTAAGAAGACATGCAGATTTTCCTCTATCATATTGAGATTATTATATATATTTTTTTAAACAAGATAGTATATATGAGGTGTAAGATTATATTTTAAATTCCATTTCTACAACCTAAAGTACAAAATTTCACTGACCAGTACTTATAGGTTGGTTTGTTGGTGCTGATATTTCTTGGGGTTGCATAAGCCATCCAGAACTAGAAAAAGTAAGTATTTTCCTTTTTTTGTTTTTTTTGTGTGTGTGTGTGTTGTTACAGCCATGAAGGTAGGAAGGGTTTTTTATTGGTAATTGTCCTGGTTTCAGCTGTAACAGTTAATTTGCTTCCTAGTAGCTGGTGCAGTGCTGTGTTTCAGGTTTAGTCTGAGAACAGTGCTGATAACACACCAATGTTTCAGTTGTTGCTAAGTAACGCTTACCTTGAAGAAGGACTTTCCAGTCTCTCATGCTCTGCCAGTGAGGAGGGGTACAAGAAGCCAGGAGGAAACGGAGACAGGACACCTGACCCAAACTAGCCAAATGAGTATTCCATATCACAACATGTCATGCTATCTGTATAAACTGGGGGAAGTCACCTGGAAGAGACTGATCATTGCTCAGGGACAGACTGGGTATCAGTCAGCAGGTGGTGAGCAATTGTATTGTGCATCACTGTTATTCATTGGGATTTCTTTTACCTTCTTTTAGTTTTATATCTCTTTCCTTGTTATTCCCCTATTATTATTAGTAGTAGTAGTGTATTGTACTTTAGTTATTAATCTGTTCTTATTTCAACCCATGGGTTTGAAATTCTTTTGATTCTCCTCCCCACCCCACCTGGGAAGGGGGAGTGGGGAGCAAGCGCCTGTGTGGTACTGGGTTACCAGCTGGGTTTAATCCACAACAGTGACCATGTGACATGAAATCAAAAGAAGCCAGACTGAACAGTGGCAATAATTAGAATATTCATTTATTTATTTATGAATCCATTGATCTATTTAGATATTTCTGATCTGGTAATGGAACTCTGAGTCTGAAAACCTGTCTGGTTTTCTAACAGTATCAATAAGTTAACAAGATATTTCATATTCTTATGAAATCTTCCTCTCTGAAGAAGAATTAAAAAAGTAAGAGAAGAGTGTGGAACCATTCCTTATTCAGTTTCTTTTTTATCTATATGTGACGATGGCGTAGTTGACCACCTTTAGAGACATCACCTTCACATGTATTGTGCTTCTCTTTCCATAGTATTTACTATGAAGTATTTTATTTCCATAAACACATCTTGAGTTGGTGTGTATTTGCATTGGCCTTTTCTGGATTAAGTGCTACAAGCCTGTCCCTAAAATCTGTTGGGATCAATAAGACATATGTTTTATACCTCCTCAGTAAGTGTAAAGATTCTGTGAAAGCTAATTTAGGAAATCGTGAATATGAGAAATTTTATCTACTACACCAGTTAAAAATAGGTGTAAGTTAACACGTAGCTGTAACATTTGTAAAAAGTGAATGTAATTCAGGAACTCACATATGCTATGATTGTGCATGTAATTACTGAAAACAGCTGATTTTGTTAATTAAAAACAGTGTTCTGGGTACAGGCGTGTTCCAACTGCACAAATGCAAACAAGGTCTAAGTTTTCAAGATTTTAAATCCAATTACCAAGAACAGTTTAATTTCCAAGTTTTCACAGAAAAATAGAGTACGCCATGGTAGAAAGAAGCATTCTCTAAGGAATCATTGTTGTGATGATTCACATTGCTTGATTTTAGAGCCAACAGTTGTGCAAATGCCAACGTACAATGAATCTCGAATGTTAAATATACACTTGAGAGTTCCCAAAGACTACACTAATAGTTCTAAGACAATTTGCTATGTACATGATTATATAAAGAAAGTCTCATTTGCACAGAGTCATTCCCTGATAAATGGACTAAACCAGTTATGTATTATGCTACTGGAGACATTTTTGTTTAATATTAATTGTAATTTTGATATTCATAACATATAAAAGGTCTCCTGGCCTCTATATGATCTAACAATTTTATAAAAAACTATTTTAGCAAAGAACATAAATTGTAAAGTAATATAGTTCCAGTAAATTGGATTACATAAAATTATTGTAATAAGCTATAGTATGAAATCTTATAATTTTGCAATTGGTTGCATAAAAGTAAGTTTCATCCTAGAAGTTTTACTGTTGTTTTTACAAGCAGAACTCTTACAAATATTTAAATTACAGATGGCGACAATTTTAACGCCAGGTGGTAGAAACTTTATGTTGGAAGCTACTTATTCTTGTGAGAGATTCCACAGAAATTAAAAAGGTCCACAAGCAGAAGAAAGTCCATAAAGACCAGCTCTAACAATGTGATTGCTTGAATACAGCAAAGCTTTGTCTAACCTAGTGCAGCTTACACTAGAGTTTTCATCCTGAAACAAGGAACTGATCTCAGTTCTGAAGAAGACCAGAACAGAGGCTGAGTTTTGTGGTACTGACACTTTGCTGGCTGATTTTTTG
This sequence comes from Nymphicus hollandicus, assembly GCA_009823435.2. Lineage (NCBI taxonomy): Eukaryota > Metazoa > Chordata > Aves > Psittaciformes > Cacatuidae > Nymphicus > Nymphicus hollandicus. The sequence goes on along the minus strand of WTXV02024987.1, from coordinate 53,878 downwards.
GTATTGCATTCTTCCTTCTTTTTTTTACATCTTGATCTCCCCTTATATTTTAATTTCAGTTTGCAAGGTATAAATACTAATTTCTTATTTATGCTATGACCTTACACCACAAGAGACATGACAGATCCTCTGAACACTGTAGATCCTATGCCAATGTCATCAGTGAAGTATTGGTAAGTATATAAGTTTAAATAACTCAATTCATAGAATCATACAATGGTTTGGATTGGAAGGGATGTTAAAGATCACTGAATTCCAATCCCCTGCCATGGGCAGGGATACCTTCCACTAGATTAGGTTTCTCAAAGCCCAGTCTTAGCCTTGAACCCTTCCAGGGATGGAGCATTCACAGCTTCTCTGGGTAACCTAACCTGTTCCAGTGCCCCACCATTCCCCCAGTAAAGAACTTCTTCCTTATATCTAGTATGAATCTACCCTCTTCCAGTTTAAAGCCATTTCCCCTGTCCCATTACTACATGCCCTTGTAATAAGTTCCTCTTTGGCTTTCCTGTAGGTCCCCTTTAGGTACTGGAAGCTGCTCTACCTAAGGTCTCCCTGGAGCCTTCTCTTCTCCAGACTGAACAATCTCAGATCTCCCAGTCTGTCTTCACAGGAGAGGAGCTCCAGAGTTCTGATCATCTTCATGGTCCTCCTCTGGACTCCCTCCAACAAGTCCATGTCCTTGTTATGTTGGGGGATCCAGAGCTAAATGCTATACTCCAGGTGGGGTCTCATAAGAGTGGAGTAATTCCCCAGATAACTGATGCAAGAGATATTTAAGGTTTAAGGTTGTCTAGGCTGAAATGAACTGAACTAATTTTGACTGTGTCCCAGAATAGAGGCCTGTTTGCTTGAGGCAAGTCTTTTCAAAGCAAACCCACTAGCCACTACAATTGTTTTCATATATGCTTCATGGGAAAGCTTTAAACCCAGGCCACATCTGATTTCAGAAGGGTAAGCTCTGTGATTTTGATTCGTATCTTTTGTTAAATATTTAAACTATGGCATTTCAAATGGTAAATGGCAACTTAGACTCTTAGGAATCACAGCTAGATTTGTATATTTATGTGAAGCAGGATCCAGTTGCGCAAACAATTTCTGTAGATCACTGTTAATAACAGGATCAAACATAATCTGTCATATATGGCAGTGATACCAGTCCATTATATGTTTCTATTCATAACTGCAAATTACTTTCCAAAGCAACCTATATAAATCAGAGATAACTTAATTTCTTCTTTGACTTTATTACACTTTTTCCATTGTAATTGTCAATCTTCACCTCTTTCCCATGTCTGATAATGGCTTTTCGGTGGCTCTTAGCTACTTATATCCATCTTGCAGCCCTTTAAATGTTTATGTTAGTTCACTAACTCTGAGCACACATTTACACTGGGCAGTAAAGCACAGTATAATACTTGTTAAATTGTTTGGGTTTTTTCCTCAGACCCTGAAAGTGGTTCAAACACAACAGCACAAATTGTCCTACCCTAGCTCCTGACACATCCTTTCACTTTCCAGTTATGAAGTTACACTGGCCAAAAATTTCTGAGTCCTGTGTTTTGTTGACACATTCAGTGAATCAGCCATGTAGTGTAGTGATGATAGTTGTTCCCATCTTTCCAAGTACTTGATTTTCTATTCTAATATTTTGATGTAACATGTTGTTACTTATAATAAGTATAAATAATGCTAAAATTCTGCAATCCTTAGCTTCAGGAATGTTCCTTGCTAGCATAAACACTGTGGATTAAATGTATCTATGCAAGTAAAAATTTACATTCCTCAGATGCTTGTCTGTGCCCACATGCCTTCGAAGTAGTCTTTGTCTACCATCAGGGTAAACCTAGTGCCAAGTCACCCAAAATTTTCATAATGAAGCCCTGCTTTCTTTCACTGACAAGACTTTGCTGAGCTGGTAGCATAGAGGATTTATCCAGTACCTTTGTTGGTACTCAGTACCTTTACTGAACTCCATTTACTAGCACAAGCACATCTATTATGTATTCTCAGTGTGAAAGGCCGTGTTTAAACCATTTTTGGTTGTTGCAGCCTTTAAGTGAAAACCTGCAGTACTTCAGAGAGAGCTGGGAACATGAACTGCATAAGACAATTTACTTCCATCTCAGAGGTTTCTTTTTTCTCATACTTTAAAAAAATTGTTCACCTTTGCTTAATTTATAAGCCCGTAGAATGATGTCTTCATAACTGCAGAGGGGAGTTGCTAGTCTGCCAGTCAGTTCTCTGCAGTTTTATTTGACAGGGAACATGTTCCTTTGCTTTGTAGCCTGCACTGACAGAAAGACTGCATGTCCAGGAGCAAACGAACATGCTCCGAGAGCTGCAGAGGCAGAGCAGGGCATTATTTGAAGCTTTCACTTACAGGAGTAAGAAGTCAGAGTTCCAGCTAATGAGATCCAGTCCCTTGTATAGCAGGGAACTGAGACCATCATTCCTGAGCCTCCAAGATCTTCTCTGACTGACAAATAGGTGAGGGACCACAGTGTAGCAGTGCCAGCAGCTCATCCCTGCAGCTCCCATTGACTTTATCAGTGACAGTAAGGATGATATCAATATTCCAACATAACTAGTAATGCCTGGGGGAGGAGACTGTAACATCAAAGCATGAAATCAATATTTTTCCAATTAGGAATGGAAGCCATAATGCCCTTTATCTGATGAGGATCTTCACTGATGACTGCAGCACAGGCAGGGTGTTCTTGCCCCAGTGTGTTGCAGTGTTAGGCTTAGTTGGTGCTGGCATATGTGTGCTTTGCATTTAAGGAAGGAGTAAAATGAGACTGACATTTTAGTGGGTCTTGTAAGCTTCTCCTGGGGAGATCCTCCATCATCCCTGAGGTAAGTGTTATCCCTGTCTGTTATTGTGTTCTCTCTTGAAAAACACATATGCATGCATACACATGCACACATATATAGAAACATACACATTTGGAGAGATGCAGTAACCAAGATAAGTTATCAACAGAATCCATCGATGCATGCATTTTTGTTACACATATTTTTAATATATAAGCATAGCACTTTTTTGCTTTTTTCCCTCCATAGCCCAGGCCTCATTCAGTTCACAGTGCAGACTGAATAGGTAATAAGTCAGGTCATACACTCCAAGAAGCTTTTGAGGGACCTCTATCTCTTCTGCTGTGAAATTTGTGAGATAGGTGGCAGACAGCGTCACAAAAACCAGAAACAGCACTATTAATGCTAATGGTCTTCTGTCTTCTGGTCAAGATTCCTCTGCCATGCAGATGCTCTGAAGCTGAAAACTGAATACCTAACTATGCTCATGTTTTAATTTTCCCTCTTCATTCATAAGGTCCCATACCCTTTCATATTATCCTATTTTTTGAAAACTTGTAATTAACTACTAACTGTAACTGTAGGTTAATAACTACCTTGGTTACTTCGGAACTCTCTACTTTCCTGTCAGTTCTTAGTTTAAATTGATCAGAAAGTTCAGTGAATGGACAGATGCAAATGCCCATGCACAGACAGAGGTACAAATGTCTCTTAGCAAATTGGGTTAAAATGGTTTCATGGTTATGGTGATTCACTGCTACTTCGTAAAACTGGATTGTACTTCTGCCTTTCAAAGAAATAATAAGAAAGTCACACAAGCTGAAATTCTCCCTACTTATTCCTTGATTTCTGGCTACCCAAATCCGATGTTTGATGCTCAAAAGATTTTAGGTCAAGCTTTGCAAATCAGGTCAATAAGACCTCTTTGTATATATATTCAAATTTACTCTTAAATATAGTCTACAGTTCTACCTCTATTCTCTTTATTCCAGGTTCCAATTCATAAAATGAGCTGAACAGTATCATCTTCTCCCTCCTTAAAGATATGTGGTAAAGAGAAATGTATTTCTTATAAGGGAGAATAAAAAACAGGGCCAAATATTCACTTCTTAGCCACAATCATCCAAACCAGATTCAAATATCAAATTCATAGAAAAAAATGGTTATTCTGAGGAGGGGATAAAAAGCTATAATTCCAAACAAACCACATCTTTTATATTTCTTGTAAGAAATAAAAGCATAAATAAAACAAAAAAAATGCTAGCACTAGCCAATGTCCTTCACAGAAAGTCTCCAAAATGCACTGTATCCTGGAATACTGAAAGTAGCAATTTGTAGTGCAGTTGTTTCTTTTATGGGAGTCCATACAGGCTGTTGGACAGGCAGTGCTGGGAAGTTGGGAACCAGATGACTTGGGATGGGGACCTGAAGCTCTGAAGTACTCTGCTCCATAGTAGGAAGCCTACAAGAAAGAAGAGTCCAGATGTAGGCTTTTAAAGAGGATCAAAGCATATTTCAGTTCTTAGAGCTGCACACTGGGTTTCAAATGTTCACAGAGCATGACACATCTGCATGTTTGCACAGCTTCTTCCATTTAGATGGCAGGTTTTGAACAATATTCCCTTAGATCCAAAGCTCCTTTCCACTAATTCAAAGCTGATTGCCAGTCTCTGTTGCAAAGCTTGTGTGTTCTGTGATCCAGAGCTATGGTGGGATAGGGTTACATTAGAGCCACAGGTGGGAAGTCTGAGATCCCTGACAGCAGGCAAGCAATCAGTAGTTTTCTATCAGAAAGGTGTCTTCTGTGATGTTTCATCAGGAGAAACTAATATGTTTCTCTGAAAAATTAAAGTTTTTATAATTGATTTTTTTTTTCCATGAAAACCAGTTTCATCAGAGAATTCCAGGTGGGTCTGTCTACATTTTGAGATCTAAGTCTAAAAGGAGTTGGATGTTATGAAGCTGTAATGTAAAACTGAATATGGGGGAAAAAAAGCAGTCCAACAAAACTGATAAAAAGGCTAATAACCCTATTGTTTTACCTATGAAGCTGTGAAGTGCCACTGAAACAAACACATCACCACTCTTGGAGGTGGATGAGGTACTTCTATGATGACTTCCCAATGTATGTTGTGCCCACTTCAGGATTTAAGGCACACACCCCTATTCAACCTGTGTTTAAACTCCTACAGTGCTGGGGTGGTGCCTTAGCCTAAGATTCATTCTCTCCCACAAAGGGATTTATAATGAATTTTCCTTGCTGCACTGCTTCTTATGTGTAAGTGACATTTCCCACTTAACCCTTTATAGCACCCTGTTCTCAGCTTCAGCCATACATACCTTTGTCACTACATGCTTTTGTAAAAAGCTGCTCTCCAGATTTCTGTAGGCCACCATTAGGTACTGGAAGGCTGCTAGAAAGTCTCCCCAGAGTCTTCACTTCATGATTTACATATGGATTAAGAACTAAGCGTTTGAATTTTGTCAATGCTGATGAGGTTTAGGACATTCAAAAAGAGTGTTGGGTAACTCTGAGGTCTTGACCAAAGTCCCTTCTGGAACAGAAGTGTAAGACCTTTTTTCCAGAGCACTATGTAAAAATTGTCAAGGAAATTAATTCAAGACTGAGGCAGCACTAAGGAAACAGTAGATGAGGGGACTCTTTCAATAATGGAGATAAAAACTGTACATCACCACACTCAAGCAATAGCATAAAACTGACTCACCAGAAGAGGCAGGGTTCCTGCAGAAAGCAATTGTGTATTACCAGGACAGATGGCTACGTTATCATGCAAGGGTACAAAAGAGAGGGAATGAGTGTTCAAAAGTTTTAAAGAACACAACAGCTGAATGTGTTCTTCCATGCAAAATGAATGTGAAATGGGTTTAATTTTTAGATAATTATTTTTTGCATAATCCGTATAACGCATATCCCAGTAGTTATTTTATTATAATTGCATTAAAGTTATAAGTACAATACTAATGGACAAAAATTCATTTATAAGTTAATTACGGCACAGCAGGTATTTTGCATGACATTTTTTTCAGTACTATTTTTACAGGAGAAAAGGAAACCATTGTAAGAAAATAAGCTGCCTGAGGCATAACATTCAGATACTGTACACAGCAGAATACAGATTACCTGGCTGGAGAAGATGGCAGCATAGAATAGTACAGGTATCTGTAGGCTCCTTACTATAAGCAATACTTCGGCTTGAATAAACATCTTGTACTGATTCAGATCTCACTGCTATGAGTGTTTTATATGCTCCACTATAGCCTATGCAAGTTATTGAGGTTAATGGCCAATACAGTCACTATTCCTTATGCAATAAACTACTTTATATTCATCTCTAAGTTCCTTGAGGAGTAACACAAGCATAAAGGGTGTATACAGCATATATGAAATATAACCCTATTAGAAGACCCAACTAAATTACATGAGCTCTGAAGCAGAAAAGCTGCCAGCTCTGTAGAATGATGGTTTCTATATTCCTGAATGAAATGAGATGATAAGGCTGCAGGTTTCACACTAAGAAGTTAAACCAAAAATCCAGGGTTTCACAGAAAGGCTGCAATAAATAGGAAGACATTTTAAATGTAGACTGTTTAAAGATTTCATGTGAGGAAATAGCTACCTGGCTTGAAGCTGGGCATTTCAGGATAAGCAAACTTTGAAAGGAGAAAAACTCTTTCAAAAGCTAAAAATTATTTTACTTATCCCACATATTTATATCAAGAAATATTATGACAACCACACAAAGAGAAAATGACAGGAATTTTGAAGTAACCTCTGTAGTAACAGGTTAATATAGCTGATGTTTCTATATTTATATACAAATGCCAGCTGAACTACCACGAAATATAGTAACTTCGCAAGGCTCAATTTCCAAACAGATAATGGGTTACATAACATAAAGCCAGGAAATAGAGCTTATTTGTGATTTTTTTTAATTAGTTTTTGTGGCAAATAAGCCATAGGCTCTTCAATTCATTACTAAAGGTTTGAATGTTCCTGTATAATCCTATTCTCCATTATTCAGTAGAAAAAGTAATTTACAGTTTCGCATCTAAACCCTGTAAAACAGCAAATACACTCAATTCAGACACAATGAAATTTTACAGAGTGCTTATTAACATTGCTTCTGTCTAGCATGCTGTGATTAAAACACCTGGCGGAAGCAATACAATAATAAGCAGCACTAACCAAGTACATTTGTTGGATACCTGTGGATGTCATGAAGAAGTAGTCAGTATAGTAGCTGTCTCAGCTACTGTAAACCCCATACATAATAAGGTTTTCTGTATCTGACTTCTTTGAAGTATATCCTATTGTAGCCAGAATAAATATCTTGGAAACTACTTTCTCCCAGCTAAACAAGGATGCACACTGCTTTCTGAACTGTACATCTTTCAGTATCTGATAAGATATTCTAAAATTTGCACTCTTTGCAGCTTTCTGCTTAGGAAGTAATGTGTCTAGCATAATAAAGGAAACATCTGGAAAAAATGAAAACAATGTACTGATCTGTTTATTAACTTTCAATTACTCTGCTATCAAGCCTCTGGAAGAAGTCCTGCTACAGAAATAAATAAAAAGGGCAAAAATGACATTTACAATAAAAATCAAATACTTAACAAGAGCTTGAAACTGAGTCAAGATGCACAAATTTTTATTTTCTTTTGGTCATAAAAAGTAGACATGAATTATTTATTCATCACCCATTCCTGCAGCACTATCTAAGCCTTGGAAGCTGTTAACCTCCATAATTATGCAATGCACTAGTATGAGTAGTGTTAAACATTCCTGTCAGCAGTCCTGAAATGTATCCTTTTATGAAAGATCTTGGGGACTAGCAGTCCTTCCCTTGTAGCAGCAGCAGCATGCAATATCACCCTCAATACACAGTACTTTATATTTAGATGCCTATAGAAATGACTCTAAGACCCCTCAACACAAGGGAGACCCCAAAGGGAAGTCCCATCGAAGATAATTTTGCCACAGTAACAAAGAGTTCACAGTCTGCTTGACAAAAAAATATAATATTGCAATTTTATTATTGCATTTCATACTGCAAGCTAACATCTTTTTACATTCACATGAAATGTTGATTTAAAGGAGTATTTGGAGTATTAATGAAAGAATAATAAGGAAATTTAGATTTATTTACATAGTAATTATGGTATTAATATGCACCCATCCTTTTAACTAGATGGGTCAAAACTGTCTCATGGCTGTACTTAGTAGTTCTAAATATCACAGTTCCAGCAGTAATCCCTGAGAACTGTGTGAGTTTTGCCATTATTCGTACATACCAAACATTTCATTTTTCTATTAAACATTGTCGGTTTTCACTGTTCAGTTGGAGACTGGTTGCCCAGTGGCTTAGTGAGGCTGTGCTGACAAAATGTTTCAATTAAATGTGATATCCAGTTGAAATGGTGAGATGGAATATAAATAGCCATTTTAAAATTTGATCAAATGATGGTACACTTATCCTGTGGAAAACAAACAAACAAAGCAGTCCTGGGTTCTTTCTTGTGCTGTTCAGTCACTATCTGATGCTTACTCTTTACAAAATTCCTCCATGTGCAGAAGGCTACCTGACAGTCTTCTGAATGGTTGTTTTAGTGGATAGTGGAAGAAAATGTTATTTTGTCACTCACCAATATTCCCCCAGTGTCAAGGAGGTAATCAGCTAGACCTTGTTAGATAAGAAAAAGAATATTGAACATTATGGATGGAAACAGGAGAACTCTTGATCCTAGGATAATTTTAGTTGATGCATACCAGGAGCTGAAGGATAGATAAACCTTATTCTGTGTTCTGCAACTTAAAAGTGGGAATGTATATCTCAAAAAAACTCAAAAGAAATTATGCTGAGTGTGTCTACTTTATTCTTCCTATAAAATACTTCTAAAAAGCCCTAGAACATATTTATTTAACACTATCGTATTTTTACTACCAGTTTGAGCAGGAGCCATAATAGAGTAGGTTTTCTTTCTTTTACTCGCAACTAGATATTTACATAGCCAGCCTATTTTAGAAATTTTCACATTGAGCTGTTAGGGAAAACAATTAGTTTGTCCTGATATTATTTATTGCACAGAAATGGGAGGAAAGATTGCAGCAAAATCTATAAACTGTGAATGTGATTAATTTCTTACTGTTTATTTTACAATATATTTTCATATCTTCTCTCTAAATATTGGTTATTTATGAGAGCCACTTGCTTGGTAATTTAAGCATTATGAAAGTATGGAAGGAGACTATTAATACTGTCCAAGTACTGGTTTCCAATTTAATTTACTTAACCTGTTCAGTTTTTGGCTAGTCTTCAGAGCACGTAAATTAGTCTCATTCTCTCAGTTGCTCCCTGAAAGTGCTTGTCTATGTGCTGACTACAAGGGGAGCCTTGGGAAATCAGTTGCCAGCTTAGTTGCCTGAATTTACTTGATGCAATTGTGCTTGTCTTGAAGTCAGAGGAAAGACTGATTTCAATTTGTCTGATAATATGTTTGTTTACAAATGCTAATTTGTCCCACAGATGATGTAAAAGTTATTGATGTAGCTACAATAGCCATATAATTCATCACAAAAGCAATCAGGAATTCTGGAGATTGCAGGTACACATGTAACAAAAAGCCAGTAGATACAATTTTGTTTATTAGCTCTCTGAATAAGAGTAAGCTATAAAATTCATAGAAAAATAAGAACTGAGGGAGCCTCAAGAGCATCATCTAGATTTTCTTTCTGCTTCAGGGCAGAGTTAGATTGTGACAGATGCCATTCCTATCATGACTTATTCTTGACAAATGATTGCCTGAGCTGTCCTAAAAAAAGTTCAAAGATGAACACTCCACAATTTCCCCAGGCAAATTAATCCAGTCCCTCATTATCCAGACTAGGCTTTCAAAGCTTTTTTGGCTTCCTAATTTGAATCCTTCCTGATGCAGTTAAATTCCACTATTACCTGTCATACCTACACAATATGTAAGGAACAGATTATACCTTTACTTTTTGCAATAGCTTTTAACTTGCTTGATTAATATCATCTACTTTCATGTGATGATTTTTTTCAATAAAGACAGATGCAGAAAGATTGGTAAATACTGTCAGACATCTAGTATCATATAGCAACATCTTTCCAAACCATGGAGTAACAGACTAGCACCTCTGCTCTTCTTTTTATAACTAACATACTGGTATGAGTTTTCAGAATCTCTGATGTTTCCTACCATCCTCTTCTTTCTTAAGTTTTGATGTGTTGAATTTCTACCCCTACATGTTTGTTCTGTCCTCTTAATAGCCTGACTTGGTTTCCATTTTCTGTACATCTAAAATGTCAAGTGTTCAGGATTCAGAGTAAAGAACCTTTGTCTGTTGATGCTGTGTACTGGCCCAATGTCAAAATGGTGTGACAAAAACGTCTTACGTCCCAGCTCAGATCCTGAATGCTCTGGATCCCAGTGTCACTTGAATGGAATAGCTCTTTCCACATAGCCCCGTGAATGAGGAAGAATGTCAGGGAGGAGGGGAAGCTGGGAAGAAGCAGAGACAGGACACCTGACCCAAATTAGCCAAAGAGATATTCCATACCACAGCACGTCATGCCCAGTATATAAACTGGGGGCAGTTACCCAGAAGGGTTAGATCACTGCTCAGGTCCAGCTGGGTATCGGTTGGCGGGTGGTGAGCGGTTGTGTTCTCTTCCCTTGTTATTTCCCTTATCATTATTGTTATTGGTGGTAGCAGTAGTGATTTTGTGTTATACCTTAGTTACCGGCACTGTTCTTATCTCAGCCCTGGGGAGTTACATTCTTTCCATTCTCCTCCCCATCCCTCCAGGAGCAGGGGGAGGAAGTTAGGGGGGGAGTGAGCGAATGGCTGCATGGTTTGGAGTTACTGGCTGGGCTTAAACCACGACATTTCTTTTTTTGGTTGTTTTTTTTAAAACCAACAGGCCTGTTGGTTTTAGCATGTATCTGTATTGCACTCTCTATAGTCATATTCGTATTGATAAATCACAACAAGTGTGATGGAGATTTTGAGCTCTGTTTTAGAGGTAGATTTTGAAGACCATTTTTTCTTTTCTTAATACAGATGCTATTCTTTCTTTATAAGCCAGGTTTCTCTACAGAAGTCTTGAGGGAAGAAACCGTGAAGCTGCTGAAGTTGTGCTTCAAAAGGCATTTCACATTTTGCAGAAATTTGTTCCAGATTGTTTGTAGAAGTTATATAAGGCCATGATCTGACTTGACCATTGCTAATTAGTGTATTCAAAACAGTTTCTATTTTTTTTGCAGTGATTCTCAATTATTTCAAGAAATTAAGGGTAGTGTGCTTTCAGTACTGCACTGAACAATATGTACAATTAATCTGGTTGTTCACAGAAATATCACAATCTCAGGTTTTAATCTTCTTGTAGTTGAAGTTTTGGCTGTAGTAAACTCACCATAGACAGGAACAATGCATCAGAGTATAGGAGAGAAGGGTTTAAAGCAGCATGATTTCTCGTACGATTTAAAGTATAAGGAATATTGTGTTCATATAAGGTAAAAATATGCTGGTAGACACAATTGCCTAGTCTCAAGCCAAAGGACTGATGAAGCTATGGCTTGTCTCAGATCATCTTTAATTTTCTGTGGAGGGTAGTTATTTTCATACCCTCCATTGTGACAGTCAAGACCACTGAAAATATCAGCCAGCTACAGACATCCCTGCAAGCATCACTCTACTGAAGGTGCAAAGCAGGTATATACAGCACCTTGCAAAATGTTTGCAACAATTTGGAATCTTCCTTAGTCCTGTCAGCTGGCAAAACCATATTTGTGAGGACAACTCTTCCACCTAGATTTTGTTTTATAAATACCACTGTTTTCAGTTTATAAGCCTGAAGTCAGCCCTAGATGTTACAGGACAGTCTAATGCTTGTTTTACATTCAGAGGTATATGAATTGATACATGAGTCATAGCTATTTGTCAGTACTGAAAGGTATATAGATGCTTTAGAGAAACAATCTCACATACTATATTCGAAAAGAAATGTTAAATATGCAATCTTAATTGTAGCACTCCATTTAGATGCCCAGATGGTAGCAAAGTTGGTATGAATCACAGAGGCAAAGAGACAAATGTCACAGAGAGGAAAATATAGGGTGAAACCCTTACAATAAGTGGCTACCTGGAGGGGAAATAAAGCAGCAGAAAGATTTACATGGCACTGTCTTAATAGAGCTTGATATGTTGTAGTGAAGCATGGATATTTATGTTCTGTGTACGAGGTTTTGCTTGCAATTTCATTTGAAAGAAGCATCCTTTCATTTAGCGTTCCTAAGCTTGTTATGTAGTGCTATTAGTTGGCATACCTATGCCAGGATTTATCTGTGCACTTCACTGTTTGAAAATTGACTGTATTGAGTTGCTGACTGCAGCCTTGGGCAGGAGCAACTTCTGGGACCTACCAGGTTGAGCTCTGTGAGAATTCATGTCCTCTTCTTTAAAAGTTGTGCAGGAAAGATGACTCTTTAGCTGTCACACTTTAGAATATACAGAGCAATCTTGATGATCAGATCTGTGTGACAAGTCCTTTTGGTTAACTGTGGATTTAAGCTGTTCACTGAGAACTTCAGATAAATAGGATTTTACTGTAAATAAAGAAGAGTTTGCTGTCATTGAGCAGTCTCAGCTACTTATCTTGCTAAAAGGCATCAGTCCCATGTTGAATTAATTTCAAGCAATAAGCTCTTTCCATCTTGGCTTTTATCCTCCCACTGGGCCACCTTTTATTATAAGTTCTTATTACCAGAACTGTAAGCTGGCAAAGTGTCACATGTGAGTGAAAAGTGATGAGATCAGAATGAGAATAAGCTGGGTGTCTCAAAGCTTGATTTTAACAGCACTCTTCTGGTAACTTTTTGAAAACACTCTTAGCATTAAATAAAATTTTCAGAGTCTATCAAAAAAACATATTATTCATTTCTTCATGTATATCACCAGAGGCACAATAAAGATGTATAGGATGGCACAGATGAACAAATATAAGTGTGCATGTACAGAGAGACTGTCAAAATTCAGATTTTCCATAAAATCAGCTCAACCAGTTAAAAAAGGTTCGTGATCACACTTCTGAGACTTTACTAAGGGCTGTAGATTGAGTACAAATATAGACTTATCACCAACTAAAGGATACAGGTTTCTGTTCACATGATAGAATACTCACGGGCTCTTTATTAATTTCTCTTCCTATAGTTTCTCAAAGTTTTATTAAATTCTCAGCTCTTTCTTTTTTAAAAAAAAGATGTTATTTGTGAACATATGAAAGCACAACATGAAGAGAATTTAGTCTTTTTAAGTTAGGTATCTGAGGAAGATCTCGTTTATTTTACTTTTTTAGTACATACTGTCTGTGTAAGTTTAGAGCCAAGCATTTATAGGCAGATTTTCAAAATTATGTAGGAAATTTTTAACAAATTAAAAACAAAGTGCTTTGATGTAATCTCCCATAAATGAATATATTAAATTTTATAATAATAATGGTTCATATACTTCCATTTTTTTGTGATATTAAAGTCATAATGATTGGGAAGTGAGAGGATTTTATAGTACCAAAAAACATAAAAGTAGATAAATAAGAATCAATAATAGACTTGTGTCAATTTCATTGCAAATCATATTTTCTTCTTACAAACAAGCCATTGTCTCTGAAAATAGATATGGTCCCCACATTTTCATTGTAAAAATATCAGCAGTTCCCCCATAATCAGTAACACATGCCTTATCTTTAGATACCTTTTACCTTTGGCATTTCTAGACTTCCTTGCAATATTAATGTAAAATAACAGTATTACTGCTTATCTTAATAAAAGTAATCTGAATTCTGAAGTAAAAAATAAAACTAGAACTCTGCCTTTAAATTAAAGAATTCAGACACTTTAACTTCTAGAACAACAGCAATGTCAAAACGTTAGTGTTGTGAAGTTTAAAATATTCAAAGCAAATGGATCTATTTTTTAAGAAAAGTTTACTTGAAACACCAAATAAAGTGATGTTTCCTGGCAATTAATTTAGAAATTAGAAATGTGCTGTTATCTACCCCACAGCTACTCAGTCACAGAGCTGTGTTTCTGATGATAAATCCATTTGGAATTTTGTTTTTGTTTTGTTTGTTCTGAATACATTAAAAAAATCTTTGTTTCTTACTAATTTAGAAAATGATGTTCTCTGCTGGAAATATTCAAATAGGATTCCCACTAGTTTCACTTGAAATAGAGTCACTCACCATTTACAACATTTAATCCAATTAGGTTTTTTTGTTTGTTTTTAATAAAGTAATATTTGGATTAGATTATAATTTAAATAGCTGCACACATTTTTCATGTCAACCATTTGTCATTTGATTGACAGATCTACCATAAAAATATCAGAGTTCATTATAAGGCTTGGCTTAGAAACAGAAATTTTCATACTAATTTATCATCTCTATTAGCAAATTATTTAAATGTGAATGTATTAAACAATAAGACCATGTACATTCATTTAAAAAGTTGACAAGAAGTGTCTTACTGCAAATCAGTAAAGCTATCAAAAGAAAAGGGATTTGATAATGCCTTGAACTCTCTTCTATACATCAAAGATGTATAAAATATGTTTCATACAGGTTTTGAATTTTTCCTGCACTCTGACTACCCTGAAAAAAAACCTGTGCAAGGATGAATATAGTATCATAAAGTGGATAAACAACCTTGTCAGCTAAGAAAAAAACAAAAGCTCTATTAAAAGTATGAAAGGAGAGAGATTTGAGTAAAAATGACTGCTATACTGGCCGTAGAAAAAGACAAAAGACATCCACAGTAAAATTAACGTTATTTTAACATTTAAAAAAAAAATATTTTCAACTATGTGTCTCAGATTTGGTCAGAAAATCCTTGACGACATTTTCTCCTTGACGTGGAAATGAATATGCTTTCTGGAACCATGCTAATTTTTTCAAAGAAGTCATGTAGCAGGAAAAAAGAGAAAGACACAAAATATTCATCCCATCTTTGCACTAAAGGAATGAAACATTTTAATTAACATTGAAATTATTCAAATAGTTCAGTATTGCATAATGGTTTGATTCTGTTGAAACAAACGTTTTGGTCCAAAACCAGTCTTTGAATGTATTTTTTTAAACATACAGATTTATGGATTTTTGAAAATCATATGAAAATCTTTTAGAAAATTTAAGGCCAACTGAGTGCTGTTCTAGTTAGCTGTACATTCTGTGCCTTCCAAAATGCATAAGGATTCTTTTACTCTCTAGGCCTTGTTTGATATTTTAAAGTTAGTTAGATTTTGCTGAACATTGGAGGAATCGAGAAGAACTGAGCTATTGGAATCAAACAGAGAATTGTACCAGAACTTGTGCACATGTATTTGCCCAGAACTGTATCATTAGAGGCAAACTCTGATTTGAGCTTTACAGGCTTCTTTTTTTCCACATTCCTCAAACATCTCCAGAGCGTCTTATTTTATTTATGTTTGAAATTTACAAGAAAATATATTGGTTTTCCTTATTACATTGCAGATCTGCTTCAAATAAGCTCATAGGCATCCATAGCATTACTTGTGAGCTTAGAGAGAGATAATGCTTTCAAAATCTTCGCCAAACCAGTATCCAGAAGATAATACACTTCATAAAACCATGTCCTGGGTTCAGCAGTAGCAGTCA
>WTXV02024987.1:0-31081 GCA_009823435.2 Nymphicus hollandicus | reverse complement strand
TCTGAATAACTTTCTGGGCTAAACTGCAAAATGAGGAAAAATTGCTTAAGCGAATACATTATATTGGCACAGGAGGACCTGGGCATGGAAGTGAAATAGATTCAGGCTGAAAATAGTCTAGCCTTTATAGCACTGAGGTTGTGGAACAATGTTCCAATAGGAAAAGCAATAAAAGATTTCCTTAGTTCATAAAATTTGATGGATCTATGAAAAGGAGTATAGAACATAATTTTTCACCTTAACAAATAACAGGATTTGCAAACTTTTCAATTCTTGTACATATGGTCCAGACAGTCCACTGCAGAGAAACAATCACTGGACATCTCCTAAGAAAGCCTTCGTCTTTACTCTCTGTGATATTGCAGTTTCAGGACAAACAAACCACTTCCATTTCTGGTGCTGACTTATTTTATGGGTACTAAACTATGCTTAAAATAAAACAGCATATGCAGAGTTGAGATCAGATGATATTCCAATTGCTTATGAGATGAAGAGGTAACTGTAGTCTTGGAGATACAAATATCCAGGAAGCACAAGAAGCCATGAAGTTAAAATTACAAATAACATGTCATTGAAATATGATGAAATTGAAACAGGTTTATGGCCATTCCTCTAGTAGTCTGCCTTCACTTTATAAGCCTTGGTATGCAATTAAGTACACTATGAAAAGCAAGTTGGAAAAAACCCAGAGAAAATTCATGTCAATAAATTTACGGGGAATTAAAATGGTTCTTTGTGTGGGAGCCAAAGGATTTGATTAATAGCAATATTAATCATTTTCTAATACTGCCTTCTTCTTTTCCAGGAAGCATATGGAGGTAGTCTTATTTTGATGAAACATTTGCTGTCAGTAGAAAACTTAAACAAAGCAGATTAGCATAAGGTACTGAAACACTATGATTCTCAGTGCTTTTATACTTTAAAAGTATCTTTAAGGAAAAAACAAATCAGTCTAAATTCCCAGACAGTATGGAAAGGCCCCGATTCAGGAGAATTGTTACTACAAAGATTTTCTGTTAAATCAGACATACAAAATTAAATTTTGTCCCTACCAAAACTACTATATTTTTTGCTGCTGAGACATACCAGGGTTTTTTGCTAATGTATATACATAAGGACTGTGTAAAACAAGAAGGAACAATCCCAGTCCATCACAAGGTGAAAAGAGGATAAGTTGCTTCTGGGTATTAACAGAAGCTGAAAGAAAGAGAAAAAAACCCCAACAAAACAAAACAAAACAAAACAAAAACAACAAAAAAAAAACCCTCAACAAAACAACCCCAAACCTATAGGCCCCAGGTCTATGATTATGTTCTGTGGTCCCAGTTCGTTATAAGCATGGGGATTTGCCCTGGGACCTGAGAGTGGCTGACAATTTTTCAGCTTGACTTTAATATTAGCTTAAATCACTGAAATAATTAATTTTAAGAAATTCTTCATGCTTTGTTTTTGCTGCAAGGGATTTTACTAGACAGGTTTAGTGAAGCTTACCAAGCTTTAGTTTTCAGGAAGAAAATGGCAGTCTGCAAGCATGGCTTTGCTGCATATCACAGACATTTTTCACTGGCACTTGACAAATGAGAGTGGAACAAAAGGCGGCTAAAGAAAAGGAGATTTTTGAAGACATACAGCTAATTGATAATCCAATTTGCTCATGCTCAAGAGAGATTTTCATCAGCTAGTCACTTTTTTGCACAAAGCTTGTCATATGTTTAGCCAACAGATTCCCAAGAAAGATAACTCATTTATCTTATTTTATATTACTTTATTGATTTTATGCTGTGCCATATCAAATGATGTGATTACATTTTTGAAAAGTATCATAGCTTTGTGGCTTGAAAAATATATTCTTGAATATCCTTCAACAACAAGAAAACATTATGTTGAAGTCATATCTGTTGTAAAAGATTCCTCATGGCAAGAGATTATCGAAGTTAGCAAGCAATTTAACAAATCACAGTAGAATTACAGTGATCATCTACATTTAATTAGTGTAGAATTCTTTATTATAACTGTTTTTGCAAAATTGTTTTATGCAAAACTGCTTTCTGTCCTTGTAGTTTTGACCCTTTGAATGATCACCTACTCTCAGGAGAGTATAGCTAAAACAGTGTCGTGTACTTGTGAGATACCTGCTCTAAAAAGGGGAGAAGAATGCTTCCTGTTAATATTCTTCACCTATTAATAGTTTCTACATTTCTATGAATTAAAAAGTATTATTAATGGTGGTCCATGAGCTGATATTCCACTGTATAAATAACAAGATGCAGTTAGTATCCTCTGCGGTATGACAGGTTTTTGGCAAAAGACCTTATTGCCTTCTTCAGAAATGAACACAGCTGAAATTGGACAGGGGCATCACACGGAAGAAACTGTGTGTGACACATGAGTGAGGTAGCTGCAGTCTGTGAAGTCATCTCTTGTACTGGAAGGTGATAGAGTGAAAAGATACATACTGAGAGACAGTCAATGTCGTTCTCTTTGTTGGAAAAGTTGTGAGACAGTATTGATTGAATGTACTTATGGATGCCTCAAAATAATGTTAATATCAAATTTGTAAAGCAGCTAGAGTTCATGGTAGACACACAGTAAATATGGGGTTCAAGGTGATGGTTATTTACTTATAAACAACAAAGATGCTCATAGGTAGACTAGAATTTACAGTATGTGATATAATACTTGTGTCTGTATTACATTTTGTTCCTGATGGCAACCAGGAACTAAACTTCCTGAAGGAACTTTGGACACCTCTGCAGTGCAAAATAGAAAACTAAATAGCATGATATTTATAGTATATGCCAGAAATAGATTTCAGATTTAAAATAAAATAAAAAAACAAAACAAAACAAAACCAAAACAAACACACACCACTACCACCCCACTCCCCTCAAGAAAACAAAACAAATGAAACCAACACATCTTTTCGAGAGACTGGATTAAAAACCTGGTGTTCCTCTCACAAAAATGAAGCAGTTCTATCTTATAGGGTAAAGAAGATGCAAATCCAAGATTTGGCAATGATTATGAACATATTTAAAATAGTCATGTCACGTGTTCACTGTAAAACAGGACCCCAGATCAGGAGACAGCTGTGGTATAACGAGTTGCCTAGAAAGAGGTAATTTAGTCATGTAGATTATGGTTTTGTGCTGTGCCATAAAGCCATACAAAAAACAAACAAACAAACAAAACAAACCAACCAACAAACCAAAACCAAATCAACCCCCCAAAAAAACAAACCACTGATATGCTAAAAATTTAATTTTCATTGTGCCTATTATCTGCTCGATGAAGAACCTTTCTGCTTGGGGGGGAAATAAAGGCACTATATGCTTTTTTTGAAATCTAAGATTTTGGTGGGAATCTTTTCTAATTCTGGTCTTCTGCAATAAGAACAGTTCCCATAGAAAAATATTTTTACTTCAGCACAGAAACATATGACTTAAAAGGAAATGATCAGAGCTCAATGCAAGACATACCAGTGGTACCTTAGTCTTACATCCTTCCAGGATTTTTACAGTGATGACATTGACTTAATCATAACTAAATTTAGTGTGAAATGTATGTTTCTAACAACAGAATACAAGATAAGTCTACTCTAGATAGATCTAGTCTATTAGGTTGACTTTAATAATTTTCAGAGTCTTAGAACACGTTTTGAAACAAAGGATAACCAAGAAGTTAATAAAGAAGTGTTAAATTTAGATAAATTCCAATATTGACCATCAAAGATGAATTGTGTCTGACTAATCTTATGTTCTTTTTCTTCTAAAATGACTAATTTCTTAGATGGAATTATTCAGTGGTCTTCATCTGTCTCAATTTAAGTAAATCTTTTGCTATACTGTTCTATATGAAATTATTATTTAAGGTGGAAATTACACGGAATAATAAAAGAATTAGGAACTGTACAAGAAACTGGCTAAGGTGGCTATCATAGTTATGTCAAAGGCCAATTATCAGGAATATTATCCCTCAGAAGTTGGTTCTGGGATTGTCCCTGTTTCATACATAACTTCAGGTTATGAACTAACACAAGTGCCTATGACTTTTTGGTATGGGAGTCCTTGACAGTGCCAAGCAGGACCAGAACGCTGTACAAGGATGAAACGTCCTTTCCAACTGAAGGGTAAGAAAATTAATGGCACAAAGCGCAAAAATCTCATAAGGCAAGCACTTTTATTCCAAAGTGGAAATTAACTATCTAGAAATATAAGAGGTGGAAAGAGACCTACCTGCTTTGGGTGATCATATAACAGTTATGAACCATCACTATGAAATGGCTGTGAAAAAATATCATGAAATTCAAGGATGAAATAAGTAAAATACTTTTAGGATCAGAGATGGGAAAGATCACTCTATGAAACACTGGTGATACATCATCTAGAGCACTGTGTTCCCATGTCCCAGAGTAATTTGAACAAATTCTAAAAGAGGTTAGTGAAAGAATCAGAACACTGAAATAACTGTATTATGAAGAGATATTAAAAAAGGTTGGTGTATTCAGCCCAGTTTGACCAAATTAAATATAAGAAATTATATGACTCTTCATATTTAAGGCAAATAGCAGGGAAACAAAACAGTTACTGTAATTAAACTGTTAACATATTAGTTGAGAATTAACTTTGACTGAAAAGGTGAATATGACTCGTAAATTTCCAGAGAGTAGAATTTTGAAAAGCCACTTGGAAAAGTGGCAAGAAGCAGTTTTTTAATTTTTTTTTTTTTTTTTTTTTTGTAGCTCATAATCTTATGGACAGGAGTATTTAACTAAATGATATACCTATATGATAGTAGAGGTATCTAATGTGCTTGTACCTCCAAGGGGATCTGCAAGAAGGCTAATTAATTCTCTTTCTGTGCTTGTAAGAGTTTTAAGTTTCAGAACTTTCTAACGGTCACCCCTGTGGACCAGCAAGGCTTTTCTGACCATGTAGCATCATTTTGCCCTTCAGCTTTGTCAGTTATGCTTTGCTTTCCCGGGAAAAACAGGGGAGAGGCTACAGCTGAGGGCTGGAAGTAGGTAGAGAAAACTTACTCTGTTATGCACACTACGTTTTCTCAGCTGTCTGATCTTTACATGGCCTGTTCATATAGTCATGACTACACCAAATAGAAAAAAAAATCAAGGAGAAATATGACAGTGCTAATGTAAAATCCTTTCTGATTTTGATGATCTATTTCATCATTCTTCTGCTATTTAGTATGGTATGAGAATATACTATATTTAATATGGTATGGCAACATGGCATTCAGAAGCAGAAAACATTTAAGGTATCAAGGTGTTCATCATCACATTTATGTGTGATTTTGCATGCCCAGGACAATTTTCACAATATGGCATTACAGAAGACTGTAACTATAGTAAAACATTTCCTGCTGTTAACAGTGTCCCCTTGGCACTCCCAGTCTTTCAGGTCTTCATTACATCATGCTTTTGGGGCTTTTACAAATTCTGGTTTGTATAGAGTTGAAGAATGTGCCATCTGTTCAAGATGTCCAGTCAGTATGGTGAGGGAATATCATGTGCAGTCCCCCACAGACATAAATGGATTTGTCTACGGCTGGAATGTGATGTACATCTGCAGCTCTAGTTGAGATTATTTTGAATATGTTCATAAAATTGCCAAGAGGGGAGAAGCTATAAATTCATGAGAATATTATTGTAAAATAAGTTGCTCCTTGTCTTTTTGTCAAATATTCACCTAAATTTGCTTTTACCTCTTGCAAAGTTCTCACTGACTTTAAATGTAGATGTCTGAGTCCCCTTGGCTGAAAGCTGTGCACATACACACAAATGTGACACAAAAAACAACCAACCAAACATCTCAGGAAAAATGAAATGTTTTTTACTGATATTGTAATGGCAGTGAGAGCAGTCTCAAAGCAATGATGGCAAGACCGGGCCACATGACAGACTCTGGAGGCAATTGCTCTAAAATATAGCTTAAGGGAAAAAGAAAAAATCCTGCTTCCTCTGATGTTGTTATTACCATTTGGCTGAAGAAGAATACACAAAAGAATTATTTTAACTGAAAGGCTTTTTTTTTTTTTTTAATTGCTTTTGCCTTAAAACCAATGTAAACACTTTTTTATTAAAGAAAGATATTTCCTTTACTTCACATTCCAACATACATACAAATATTTATTCTCCTCAGCTCCCGAGAGCTTATTGATTTCTGCAGCCTCACAGGGTCTTTTTCTTCTAACACAAGCTGTCTTTGTCTTCCATTCCATAAAAAGAAAAAAGTGCACTACCCTGTGGCCTACCTAAAGACATTTTGTGTTGTATTTAGACATTCTTTCTTCATACCGCTACTTTGTGTTAAAATTTCAGTGCCTTAAGTAGTTGATTGATAGTAATTACCTGTATACTATACATGAGGGCTTGGTTGTTGTTTCAAATAGCACCTACACCTTACAGATTTCAAGTTCTTTGCTTTACTACTCTCCTATTGCATATGTAACTCTTGGGTAACACAGTATATTTTAGCACAGATTGTGCTAACATGAACTGGTTAAGGGCGGTTGTTAGAACCAAGAGTTACTGAGTGCTGCACATTGCTTCTGTCATTTTCTGCATGGCATTTCCTTTCCTGCCCTTGCTACTTTTTCAAAAAAGCAGGATGAAAAAGGTACATTCTACCTGGAAGTCAGCAGTCATTGTTCCTGGTCTGTCATCACCTCTCTGAGACGAAGCTGTAAACAGTGGTAATTGCTGGTGTAAAAATAATCATTATAAGTGAACTAATAAAAGTCATGGGGACTATAAGCAAAATTCTAATTTTGGACAGCTGGAGAAGTACCATTCACTCAAGTGTATAAGTTACATGGTATTCATGCTGAAAATATTATAAGGCAAAATGGTTTCAGTTCTGCAAATTATACCCTGTTTTTTCCTTTGCTTGAAACGCTTAGACCAGAAACCTTTTGGTTTTAATCATAATGGAATTACTAACACAGTTTTCATCTCTACATGAACAATTCCAGCTAGACAAAATCCTGCTATATTTTGAATTATAAGCAGGATTGGTAGAGGGAGAGTCTGTTACTTCTGCTGTATCTTATTCTCACTTTTATTTTTTTGCAAGAGGAGAGGAGAGAATTGAGAAGAGGATTTCTGTTTTACTGGGTTCTTGTTTTCTTTTTAACTTAAAACCCCCAGCAAGACAACTGTTTTCAATAGCAATACTGCTTTCCACTAAAGAAATGTAATGGGGAAAAGATTATTTTCTTTCAGGCATTAACTTTTGTCATGACAATAATTATCTCTTTTTGTAAATTTCAGAAATGTTTGAATTTGTGGCTAGCTGAAACTGACATGCTGCAGAAGAGTTCAGTGATTTATTGGAGGAGAACATTAAGTATTGAGAGTTCAACATCTCTTTACTGTGATTACTATCCTTATAAAAAAGATGCTTTTTGAAAGTCAAACCCTTTTTGAAACCCTAACCCTAACCCAAAGCCCTATGAGTAATCTCCTTAAGAAAACTTTGGCAATGTATATCTGCCCTTAAAACATCTATAGTATAACCAGAGAATACAAATTAATCTCTATAATTTAAGACATCTCTGGTATAACCAAGAATCAGCCAAGTTGGCTGATTCTTGGTTACCAGATACCTACAACTGTAATTTACACAACACAGAAGCAAGCATAATGCAAGATGAAGCCAAAACTATCACTAATTTTTGGAACACTAGGATGTTTTACAGTTTGGAAAAAACTTAAGATCTAGATCTTTAAATTATGCATCTACAATCATTTTAGGCTGAAATGCAATTCCTTAAGAAACAACCTGGACTATTGCAGTCATTTGGAGAGCAGTTTGGAGAAGTACAAATGTTCTCCATGACACCCATTGACTCATTTTCTTTCAATAATTGTTGCTATTTATAGAAAGAACCAACTCTAAGATTTAGCTTGGAATTTTTAGCAATCATCCCTAAGAATACCATTGTCCTCTGGTCATTGTTCATCCTGACAGTCCCTGCCCAGATGAAACTGGTATTTTATGCAGCAGAACAAAATGTTCTACTTGTGTGAAAGCTTTGCACAGTTACTGTGCAAGAAATACGTTTTACCTCTTTACTGTACAGGTCTGCCTGAGCACCTAAATATATGATACTGCACAACATAATAAAAGCATTCATGCACATTTACAGTAGTATTACAATTCTGTGCAGACAAGCTGAAGTTTGTAAATTCAGCCAGATACAAATTTGCATACACCTAAGACAAAAACGTAGGGCATATTTATTGCACTGGTGAAAGGATTCTGAAGAAGTATAACAATGACAAAATCTACAGTGTTGGCAGAGATAACCAATTTTTTGCCAACCTTATAACAGAAAAAAAATCTACCCAAGGCCCACATTTAGAAATATTGCAAGGAGGTGGTAAGCAATAGCATGGTATTTTTTTACTGGTCAATATATCATTGGTAAAATCACTGCAGGAATGAACTATTTGGGTCTAGAATCTGCACTTTAAATATTCTTAATAGATTTCTATATATATCTTTATATAGATATATATTGCAGTTTTGAAAAGTACAATTGTTCCTGCAGTTTCTCTGTCCAAGCACCTTAGCTTAGGTATATTATTCTACTTATGAACCCGGTGACCTTTTGGATAATTTCTACTGAAAATGATGATGTACTTCAGGCAAAGAGAGCAAGTACACCTACTCTTTCTAATTTTAAATGTATGTTTCTTTTCTTGCCCAAATGGTTCTCCTTTTGATTATCAATCTGTGATGTTTCTGATTTGGCATGCAAAGTAGAAGTCATGAGGTCTCAGACTTACAGGGGATATTATATGTACTTAATGATTTGGAAAATCAGTGGAAAGCTTGTCTCTGCTAAAGTCAGTGGAAATAGGGTTGGATTTCACCCTTGCTTATTGTAACACAAATTACCTATCTACAGACCGTGGCCCAAATAATTGTTGTCTTCCTATTAGAAAATGCAGAGAAAGATTTGATTGGTCTCATACAATTCCTAGTAGTTGAAAATTTTAATCTTCCTAGAACAATGCTGCTTTAAAGTGTGATTCCTTCTTGTTTTTTTCTTCTTTTTTTATTTTTTTAGAAAGGATAATTATCTGAATCTACAACTTAAATTTAAATGCCCATTAACCACAGATAAACTGCAGATACCTTTAGCAAATGAGCACATCACCCCATCTGTACCCTGCTACTCAGCCACTTTAATAATCTCCAAAACACAACTGGCTAGGTCTGTTCTAGTTACTGTTCTTTTCTTATTGTTACCTTTGTGACATACAAAAAAATAAAAGCTTTTGCTTAGGAGATAAAAAAAGATAACATCAATGACAAAAGATAAACTAGAAAAAAATTTCCTTTAGAGGAAACTGAACAGGAAAATTATTTATTGACTGGATAGATGATCAGAAAAAAATGTTTTTGATGTACATCTCAGCTACATGCCTCAACTTTTAATATTCCTGCTAGAAAAAGATTCTTTTCTTGTTTCTTAATGGAAAATCTAAAATTAGATAGGTAAAGAAATTCACTGGAATGAAAATTATGCTATCATACGTTAAAGCTAGAGCTAGGCCAGATGTTGCCCCTTCTCTGATAGTGAGTCATGGGCTGATTTTTTTAGGTACACTGAAGATAATTTCTTTTATATTGGGAGGTTAAAGGTTACCATAAAAGTCAATGCTTTCTTATTACAATATCTGCTCTTTTTACTTATTTTGTGATACATATTCAGTGTGAAGAAGAGAATGACAGACTGATGTTAGTTGAAGGCAATATATGGTAAAACACAAAACCCCTCATGTTATTTGGGGTTTGGTCAACCATAAAAATGTTGTTGACCATTCAGGAAAACATCATGAACAGCAAAACACACCTTTGTCTCACATCAGTACACTCCAGTGACAGGAAGGACTTTGAGAAAACCCAAATATCTAATTTCCTTGTTAGACAGGTTTGTACACGCACCCCGAAAACAGAGAAGAGGGTTAGAGCTATACATGGAGAATAACCCATAAAATATTCTTATACTTGAATATTACATTTCTTTTGCCTCTTAAAAAAAAAATCCTGTATGGGTGGGAGTTTAGCTTATAAATTTTAATGTAGTAAATCGCACACTTTAACAGCCTCCAGACTTGGATGGATTTCAAGACACCAACAAGATAATTGTAAAAGAAAGGGATTTCCTAATAAAATTAGTTCACAGTAAATTTCCTTCACTATCCTTTCCTTTCTCACTCTTTGTCTACAGGACTCCACTCTGTCTTGGTGCCACAGGGACACAATCGTTTATTTTAATGCTTTATCTACTTTTAAAAGTACTCTTTGGCAGCCACCACTGTTACAAGCTATAGGGAATCAAGTTAAATTTAGAAATCACTTTTATAAATGCTTGCATGAAAACATGAAAACTCCTCACTCATCTCACCCCATTATCATCACTATAGCTGCATATGTAATTCAACAGTCTAGAAAGCAGGTGCACATTTTGTGCAGGAGGGAGGAAACCAGAAAAACAGTGGTGAGATTCACTAAAAGACAGAAAAGTAACTTTGATAATGAAACAGAAAGTCCTGTCCCACAGATGAAAGTTGCATTTGACTGCATATCAGTCAAATAAAAAAAAGAATACCTTTAATTTAGGCAGGGGTTTTCTGGCCTTTATTTTCAAATAGTTTTTCAAGCCAGGTCCTATGACAGAGCTGTGATGTGATATTATTCCAGTATCACTCATCAGCTACCATGAGGGGCAGATCTGACTTGGGGATGTTAGTTAAATTTATGACCAGTCAAATCTGACTAAGATAATGAGAAATAAACCCAAACCTTAAAAAGATTTTCCCTCCGTGCTTCTCTTCTTCCTGGGCTTAAATTTACTCCCAAATTCTCCACCTCCTTCCCCGAAGCAGTGCAGCGGGATGGGGATGGGGGCTGTGGTCAGTTCATCACATGTGTTTGCTGCTCATCAGGGGAGGACTCCTCACACTCTTCCCCTGCTCCAGTGTGGGGTCCCTTCTATGGAAGACAATTCTCCATGAACTTCTCCAATGTGAGTCCTTCCCACAGGCTGCAGCTCTTCACACACTGCTCCAGCGTGGGTCCCTCCCATGAGGTGCAGCCCTTCAGGCACAGACTGCTCCAGCCTGGGTCCCCTGTGAGGTCACAAGTCCTGCAGCAAACCTGCTCCAGTGTGGGCTCCTCTCTGCATGGAGCCACAGGTCCTGCCAGGAGCCTGCTCCAGTGTAGGCTTCCCACAGGGTCACAGCCTCCTTCAGGCATTCCCCTGCTCCAGTGTGGGGTTCTGCATGGGCTGCAGGTGGAATCTGCTTCACTATGGACCTTCATGGGCAGCAGGGGCACAGCTGCCTCACCATGGACTGCACCACGGGCTGCAGGGGAATCTGCGCTCTGGTGCCTGGAGCTTCTCCTCCCCTCCTTCCGCACTGACCTGGGTGTCTGCAGAGCTGTTGCTCTCACATAGTCTCACTGCTCTCTCTGCTGCTGTTGTTCTGACATTTTTTCTCCTGATAGGCTTGGCCTTGACCAGCAGTGAGTTTGCCTTGGACCTGGCTGGCATTGGATCTATCAGACACAGGGGATTGGATCTATCAGCTGCTATCTAGCAGCTTCTCACAGAAACCTCCACTGTAGCTCTCCTGTTACTGAAACCTTGCCATACAACTTTCTTAACAAAACACACACAGGTATAGAAGTATCACATTTTCAAACGAGAAAGTTAAATTTTCTGCCACAATAACTCCATTTTCTAGTAAAATAAATGAAGCTTTTAGTGAAAATAGGAAGTTTCAAATTATAAAATCCAGACTCTTCCTAGTACCTCCTGTGTACATATTTGGTTCATGATAACATTTTAGATAAAACTTTGCATTTATACTTGAGGCCATAATATACCTAAAATATTGAATGTTTTTTTCTGAGAAAGTGGCTTCCTACCAGTGCCAGTGTTCTACAAAATGTGGCAATAAATTGCGCTGCTTTCCAAAACCAGACGCTGAGTGGCTTCCTCGAGAGATAGATAGTTCATTCTTGATAAGACAAGACAATAGGAAGTTTACCAAAATAAAGCATGACGCTAAGCAGAAAGTGTTCTATTCTGCAGTCTTATTTTATAATCCTTTATTCACCTTTCTCCTTCTCCACAGTAGGTGGGTGCTAACAGGACCATGCAAACTGTCCTTTGAGCTCATCTGAATTATCTTCTACAATTCACCGCATTTTAGAGCTTACCTTTATTTTGCAACACTGCCTGCACTGCACGAGTGAAGTCTTTAAAGGAAAGATAGTATCTGTACAATTTTGCTCTGAACAAGGAGCAGAAAGGAGCACATTAGCTCCAGATCATTCCAGGGAATAACTTGTGATTCAGAAAAGCCTGTCAGTTTTTCCTTCTTGGGGTCTAGTAAGGAATAATTTTCTACAGATTATTTATCAGGAAAATATTTTATTTTCTTCACTTTATTTAATTTTTCCTGTGCCAACTGCCACAATGGGGAAAAATTTTCTGTCTTCTTAGCATTTGCTGACTGCGTTTCTCCAGTCCTTTTTTTTTCTTTCCTTTTTTTTCTATTATGCTTCTTTCTGAATAACTAAAGATTTACTCCTGTAATGAGTAGGAGTCCCACTGAATTAATATGTGCTCTAGTTGAATATGTGGAGATGCCAAGCAGCAAAAGCAATACAACTCTTTCACAGGTCTTATATGTCTTCTTTCTTAATTACTCTATCTTCTCTTTTATGGTTCCTCATAAAGCCTATGTAACGGAAAGCAGAAATACAACATATAAATCAATGTGCTCCTGCCCCGGATACCTGTGCTGAGCATGAGAAGTCCTTTTGGTCCTTCAGCATTTTTTTTTTGTTGCTGTGTCTTCTATATAGGCATTACAGGTAGAGGGGGGCATGGGATATTATTCCTTTTTAAACTCTAGCAGAACAAAGCAGCTCCATTCTCTCCAAGAAATGGTGCAGCCCAAAGATACAGAACTGTTGCCATGTCTCAGTCTCCTTTTTCCAGAAGTGCTTTTGTTTTTAATTCCAGCAGTGATCAGATGGAAAATACCCGCTCACATTTCACATGCCAAACCCTGGAACCCAAATCTGACTCCTGGCAGCTCACTCCTGCGCTCACATTCCTGGCTGTGCTGAGAGGCAGTGTTCTGGCTTAAGAAATGGGGAATGGGAAGTCAGAGCATACAGATGGATGCAGATGACTGAGGCTGTGGCGAGTCCAGAAGCTCACCCATTCTGTGGGTGAGCAGGCAGGGCCTCATAGGCACTTCTTGTGGAAGGAAAGCTGGAATGGTTTTAACCAAAGAGGCAGATCCCTAACAGGTTAGCCTTGTACTGTGGACAAAAATGTCTGACATTCCCTGCTGTTCCCTAGGAACCCAGTGGAAAACGGGACAAAGTGTTAGCTTTATGTGGGCTGCTGTACCTCCAGAGAGGATAAAGTATTTAACTCTTGTGCTGCTCCTATGGGTAACTTAAACGCTAGCTTTAACAGTTTGTTTTGTCCCTTGCAGGGTGAGGAATGTGAAACTAGGCATATTTGCACCGACATTTGGTATTTAAATTCAGTTACTGGAATAACTGTATGTAATTATGAACCATTTGGCTGTAATATACACATAAAACTGCACAAAGAGGATCTCAATCCTCTATAGCTCCACTTAGCCCATGGGTGGGTCGAGGCAGGACTTCTCTTCCAGAACACAGACTCTTCAGTACAGCAGCTAAAACAGAAGTCTCAAATCCCATCTGAGGGGTTTGGATCCTGTTACAATTAGTAGCAACCTCAGAATACTTTTTTTTTTTAGTTTGTTCTTTTAATCCCTTAATTTCGTGATATGATGAAAGGCTTAAATGACTTTAGGACAGCTTTGTTCACACAATCAATGTTCTCATATCTGATGTTATCTCATGTCTGATATTATCTGGCTCAGCGTTCTCAGGAATATTCACGTATGCTGCATGCACTATTTTACAAGAATCAGTGACTTTTAATAATTATTAACCTATATTATTTACTTAGGATTAATTAAGAATTATCAGTGATTCTAAGTTTTATGAAGATTTTTAGATCATTTGCAGAGAAGTTAAATCACAGGTCACTAACACTAGGAAAAAGCTAATTTAGTTAAATCAGCTCATACCAGGATGTTTGTTGTGATAGTAGATAAGGCTGATAACCTTCTATTACTTGCCAGTTGTGTCAGCACCTGGTGCTTTTTATTGTGGGGATTTTTTTTTCCTCCTAAAACTTTTTTTTTTTTTAATCTTATTTATCAGATATATTTGCAAAGTAGCATGGCAGCTAAAGGACCATTTCAACCTTGAGCTGCATAAAGTAGAGATATTTATGCCTCTCATGGAGCAGGGAGATAATAGACCCTATCTATGTAGTGAGACTGAACCTGGAATATTGCACTGATAGCTTTAGGCACCTCATTTCCTGAAAAATGTAGACAAGCTGAATGGAATTCAGAGAAGAGCAATGGATAATTATTGTGAAGATGGAGGGATTGCTTTGTAAGCAAAGAGTAAAAGAGACTCAGCACTCAGCTGTAGCGAACAATAAAAAACTTCAGAAAATAAATGTTCCAAACCTTATATAGAAACCCACTTATATATAACTACCATAACATTCACAATGTTTTCTATTTAGTATACCAAAAGCGTAATAAAATGTGTTTTTGTGCAACCTGGTAGTTAGACAACAAGTAATTCAGGAACTACAGTGAGCAAGAAGAAAACACTTCTTTCCTCCATCACTCCATGTTAGTTAACCAGCAAGGAACTGTTACAGTGGTTTAGTAATTCATTCCCACATTACCTTAAATTTCATGTAAGCTCCATTTATGCAAGCTATGATATGGATGCAGCCATAGCATTAACATTTCACTTAGTAATTCAGTATCTCAGTGCCCAGGAACTGTTTAGAGCTCGTACATGGAAAAAGGATACAATGCTGACTTGTTTAATAAACACTCTACTTCTGCTCTGACATAAAGTTTAAATCAACCTGGAAGTCAAAACTTGAGTTAAAACTAGTAAAGGTCCATGCTTTTACACAACATGTGAGGAAGTAGGAGGGATGAAGCTTTAAATTTGCTTTTATACTTCTTTTGAATGGGCTAGTCCAGTCTTGGTACCTTTTCAGCCATTGGCATTGACCATGAATGGACTCAGACTTCATAGACAGGACAGTTATGTGGGAATTCAGCAAGGTGTGAATATGAAGCAAAGTATATACAGAATGAACTCTACCTGTATACCTTTTTGTTCTTAATTTGGTATGTTTTTCTCTAATCTGTTTAAAAACATATTCAATCTCTTCTGCTATAAGACAAATGGGAAAATGCACTGCCATCTTGCATTGAGTGTCCACACCCATGCTCACAGCAATAGGGTCCTTTTGTAAATGGGCCCTGATTTTAGTGGATAGTCAATTACAGGCTTTGTGTTTGAACTGATTGCTATTTCCAAGCCTTAGCATCTGAGAGGCCTGGAGGCCATAACTGATACAAATCCTTTATCTGCAGTTTCATGCTTTGTGGCATAAATCAGAATAGTTCATTGCATTTCATGAAAGGACACTGATTTTGCATCAGCTGAGGATTTGATTTCTGCTGAACTTGTGTATTTGTAATGACAAATGTGTTGGGGAAGTGTCTCATGAAAATTGTCTAGGGGGAAGGAAGCCGGTCACTGCACCTTTGAAACAGAAATGACACTGACACATGCTACAGGTTCTGTGATGCAGGTAATCAAGTAGGGGAGACTCAAATGAAACAGCAAATCTTACATCCTAAACTGGGCACTGAATGCAGGGTTCAAGTAGTGAAAGGGGAATTACGTGTCAAAGTCAGTGTCTCGTGTTTTGTGCTGTAGCTAAATTGTCACTTTAAATACAGAAATCTGATTAAATCTGCACTGTCAAAAGAGTAGCTGAAGGTGGGTAATTGAAGTAAAAAATGCAGACTGTTATTTGCAGTTTGTTTCTTAAGCACTGGAAAAAAATGGTGTGAAGGAAATAAGAGTGATAAAATTTTAGATGTCCACTAGGGACACTGTTACTTGGCAGTTGATATGTTGCTCATCTCTTAGAAATGATTATGTATTCAGGCCCCCTCACTTAAATTGGCACATTAAGATTTCTGACTTAGTGTCATAAATGTAGACCAGAAATTTCGCTAGCTGGTGGCAGGTCTGCCTTGGGGCTTTGCCCAAATCCAAATCTCTGCAAGTACAATTCCAGGACCGGATCTGTTGCCAGCTTTGCATAGCATAGCTCCTCTACAGTCAGCAGGGCTACACTGGTTTATACCTGTGGAAGACATAGCCCTGAAGAGATAATTTCTGACTATTTAAGTCAAATGTAATCCTGCAGGTGTTCAAAGAGACAGGGGAGGACACTGCTGTGCTGGTGTGGGAATGTGTGTCACTCTCCAGCTGTGGCCTCCTCAGACACAATGTTCCTTGCAGGGGCTCTTGGAGAAGAGCTGGCACTTTGCACTGGGTAGGACAGTTTGAACAGAGGCCTCTGGGCAGGCTGAGATGTCTCACTGATCACGGCATGTGTATCTTGCACTTGGTTGGAGACAGAGTTAATCATATCAAACATGCAGCAGGGAGATGATGCAGAAACTAGTGCTCCCATTTGACTGAGCGAGTGGGAAACAGTGAGGCTCTGACATTATGAATTCATCCTCCAGCCACTGTAGTGAGAGCAGGGCAAGAGGCTTCTGGCAGATGAGCTCTTTCACGTTCTGGAACAAGAGGGTACAGAAAAAACACCCTGCAGAGCAGTGGGCCCTGAAGCAAGTTCTGCCAAGTCCCAGTATCAACAGGTTGCTGCCTCCTCTTTCCCTGGAGTCACACAACCGTGGAGGCAGACCCTCCCTCCGGCAGCTGCCACTGTAGGGGAGGAATGTGGGACTGCGACTCCAAGCTGGGAGATGCAAGACATGTATATATGTCTAAGGCATTTGTTATTAGCCAACCATGTTTTATGGTTTTATTTTCCTTGGCTTTAATCAGCCAAGGTAAAGTAGTTCAGTCAGAGGAAGGGGTAGGAGTAGTGAAGAGCCAGGTGACTAGGGGCAGGAGGTAGGAAAAAGTTATTTCTACTGTAGAAATCACAGCTGGATGTTGTATGTGTTCCTAATCACTCATATAATGTAAAACTGTTCTTGAGAGTCAAGAAGGTCTGTGATAAGATAAAAGAGGAATAATGAGTCTTTCTCAGACAGAGTAACTGAAAGACAGTCACCTTTGGCCTGAAGGCTGAGAGGAGATATGGTACCTTTTTAGAAATGCATCAGTGGAGAAAATATCAAGGAAGGAGAAGGGCTAAGAATCTGTAAATTGGCTGGGAATTTAAACCTAACAAACAAAGCAGTAAGGTGACTGCTGTGGGAATAATAGGGACAAAAAAGCTTTTGCCTGTCAGAAATAAAGAACCAATAAATATACAATGTGATGCCCTCTTTATTAGAACTCTTGAAAAAGAGGCTGTGTACCTTTCAGTTCATTATGCCTTAGGAAAGGATCACTGAGAAATGGTGAGAGGAAACACACACGTTGTAGAACACCATAGCATTTTTTGTAAGACTTCAAATAACATGGCACTTGTGAAAAGTCTCCAGAGCTAGCACAATTAATGACATTACAACTTTATGTGTACCTCTGATAATAGCCACAGAAGTTTTGCCTATATGAAGAGCATAGAATCAGGTCTGTCCTATTCTGTAGTGGGAGAGGTGGATGTATTTCAATTATTAAATTATTTCATTGGTTATACAATTGCTGGTTGCAGAGATTAACATATCAACACACCTGTACCACAATGTAGGTTTCCAAGTTGAATAAAACACTGAGCACACTGGAGCTTAGAAAACACAATGCCATTTCCTTGGTGTTTACCCTTTCTGCAATAATTAGGATTGAGGAATTGTGCTCAGGACTAAAGATGCTATATTAATTCCAAGATTCGACAACTCATGAAACACAGCATCTCAATAGATAGGATACATTTTTTTTTTTTTTTAAATAATGAAAAGAGTATAATTGATGGAAGATGAAAAAGGACAACAAATTGGGCTTCAGCTGTTTACTAGTTCCCTCAGGGCCTTAGATTTTAAATTAGTTGTTTGTGCTAACATCTCTGAGTACTGATATTCAGGTGCAGTTTCGGTGTAGTTCAGAGTCACTCTACTGAGGTAAGATAGCTTACGCTCAGCCCACATTATTTTGGCATTCAGGGTAGGCAGCTCATGCTCACAAGTTAAGTAATTTCTGTATAAAACTTCCATTAGTGACTGCTCATTGTACAAATCCTGCTAATGCCTCTCTATCCGCCTGTGTGTTTCTGGACTATGCTGACAGAGTAACATGTAACTGTTTGATGACCTCAAAGTGAGTCAAATCCTCTAGTCTTTAGTCCTTTCAGTTCAATAAGGACTGCAACTTGGTAAAGTGAAGGATTTGAACTAATTTGGATACATTTTTTTTCTCTCTGATTTCCTTCCATTTTCTCACCCTTATTATTATACCCTTTCACTTCACTTTAAAATTTAAAGATCAACATTTTCCTTCTCCTAATAAAGAGATTCTATCCTTAATTTCTTCTTTCCTTTATATACTTTTTTTAATATCAAGCTTGGTGTTTTCTTCATCATTTCTGGGTCCTTTCCTTTCCATCTTTGCTGAGATATTCTTCATATTCAGGACATTATAATTTCATTTATTCCCAGGAGATGCAGAATCTCCTTTTCATTCTGCTGCTGACCCAGATGCTACATTTCCATTGTCCCCCTCATTCCGTCTCTGTATCCTGACTTCATCCCAGTATATTTGTCAGCATATGTTTTGGTGGTTACTCTTACTAAAAGGCTTTTCTTGTCAATCTCAGAATTTCTAATGAAATCCCACCACATAGGGGAGGATTTAAAGCAGTGGAAAGAGACGAAATGGTGTGGTTTCCTTTCTCATGCATACTACAGGTTTTTTGGAGAGACAGCTCATTTTTTTGGAGAGACAGCAGGACAAACACTGAGAATCCACTTTCATCCAACAAAAAGGTAACTCATGGCTATGCTGCCGTTGGCATCCTTTATCTCAGAGGGTGGAGCCATAACCTACAATTATTTCCCTTTCTCTGCTTACTAGGAGCCATAACCTACAATTATTTCCCTTTTTCTGCTTACTACAGAAACACAGAGGCACTTTTACAGAGATGGGACTCAGTCAACACTGGAGGAGGATGGAAAATAACTTCTCACAGGCTTTATCTGAGTTGCCAGGGGTACGGCACAGTAGTGGGAAGTAAAACTGATCTATCTTACCAACACTTTATTAGTGCAGTTCCCACAGTATCTTGCTGCAGAGGGAGTAATATGCTTCATACATTAATAGAGTTGGAGATATTAGGAGCTCAGCATTTGTCATTTTAAGTGTCACTTGACATCCTAATACAGGAGGATATTGTGGTTATTACAAGTAGTGGGGTGTTGGCTAAAGAATTTTAATGATGCATATCATCATGGAGAAAAAAGCCAGTTTTTACATACATACAAGAAGTAGGGTGTTTTATAGTTTCCACATCAGACTCAACTTTTGACAAAAAAGAGCTAGTGAAAAATGCTCATGCTGAAATATACAAATTCCAAAATCTTCTACCTTATGTTCAGCTGCTATAACTTCTTCTAATGAGAATCTCTCAGACATGAGAACATGTCGAGAGACTTCAATCTCGCACTTAAAAAGACAGCTGAAAAAAACCTCCTTCAGAAAAATTCTGGAATGAACCTCAACTCTCAAACAAGTCAGACTTCACATTTTTTCAGTACACTGTTTGCAATAAATCAAACATTTTCATTTTAAAACAGTAACCAGCTAAATCGTGAAAGGAATTAATTTATAAAAAGCCAAAGTATAAAAAATTGCCTGTCTCCTAGCTCTCCAGCTTAAAATTGCCAGTAAGTCATGTCCTTGTACGAATCCAGAAAGGCAGAAAATATTAAATTCTGTTAGCATTTTGCACAGAAATTTATTTATTTTTTTTGCACAGCAGACATTTTTCCATGGGAGTACCCACAAGTTGACTACCTCCTGTAGTTTCATGTCTCACTTACCAAAGCTTTAGAAATAAATTCGGAGAAAAATGTTTTCTGCCACTCTATTTATATGTATAATGATTTTTGTTGTTTTAGCATAATCCTTATATTTACCCATATGTAAAATTCTCTACCCATATGTAAAAGCACTCTGTCAATCTTTCTGGTTTTGCTAAAGTGGGGTCTAAACACGGAGAAGGAATTGCAAGTCAGAAGTTGTACACAGAATAAGTTGGAGGACAAAGATGACACTTTCCATCTCATCCCTGATATTTTTTGTAGGTCTTCAGGTGACACAGCTTGTCTCTTTACCAGTAGCTTGTTATGGACTAACAGCAAGTTACATCTGAGAATCTGCTTACTGCACATTTAGCATCCCTTATCTGAAAAGAAAGGGATTTTCAGTGGGCATCAGGGACCTTGATACAGCTTTTCATTGAGACTGACTGTACGTTGTTCCCTGGTAATTTACAGAAAGCAGAAACTATTACAGACTCTGTGGGTTACAAATTATGTTGGCGAACTCTGTCTTTTTTAGTAAGTCAGTAAACTTATGTGATACTCAGATAAGAACACACGCCTATTTAAAAAAAAAACCAAGAAATTTTATTAAGGGAAGTTTGGCTGAACACTGGGGGTTGACAAACATTTTGAGTTTAGAACAGAAGCTAGAAATATTTTTGAAAACAGACCTCAGAAACTTACTCTCCAAAGTGTTGAGGAAATTTTGATGAAGACCTGAGAGTCTCTACTCCTATGTGTTTTAAATACAACTATTCCAGAAACAGGAGAGATTCTGTTTTTTACTGCTAAGTAAAATACAGCAGCTTCAGCCAGTATTAAACCTGCAACCAATTTGCATTGTGGTATATTCTCTGGAGCATATGTTGACAGCTGCAGAGTACTTATAAAAATGTCAACATTCAAGAATTATCATAGAAGATGATGTGCAGAGTAATCATGCTGACTGACCTGACATTAGATCCAAAATAAGGATATTTCAACTTTTCTTAACTGGTTCTATCCATCTTTAATTGATGTATTTTAATATCAAATTATTGAGTTATAAACTTCATTTTAGTACTAGGCTCCATTTGAATAATCTCTATATAAGAGATTCTTAAAGACATATTCATATTTAAATAAAGTTGTGATTTTGTTGAACTTCAGTTTAAACAAATGTCAGAAGTAAAGCCAAATCCTGGTCCCCTAAAAAAAAAAAAGAGGAAAAATAAAAAAGAAAATAAGAGAGAAAGAGAAATAATGTGTGTTGTTTGACAAAAACAATAGATACTATTCCTATGTGACAGTATCACTTTTTCTTTCCTTTCTTATAAAATCTGCTGATTTGAACTATGGACATGAATAGTTAAGAATATCATCCTGTGCCGATACTCAAACAAACATAGGGCTTAGGTGATTTTGTGATTAGTTAATTTAAGACAAGTGGAGGCAAGAACATTTACAAGCAAAATACAGACCTTTGAAAACAGAAGGTAGATCTGCTCAACTCAGTCCTTACTTTCTAGGGGGCAAAAGATGTGGCTAAGAATAGAGAAGAATGGCTAAGGACACATTTGGCATTCTAAGATATGGCAACACATCTCTAGGATGATTGATGTTATTTATTTGAGAAATAACTAACTGAATGAAAATACAATGGCATTAATTTCATGAAGTGAAGCGATTTTATTTAGTTATTTGACTAAGGAATGAATTACTTCATATAATAAGAATACCTGTAGGTATACAATCTAACCTGTAGGAGATTCTAAGATTAAATCTTTACTCTAAATCAGACACTTTAGAAGCCTAAACTTTTGTTTCTACCATTTAATATAATATACAGATAGCTCTGGAGGGCAGAAAGCAAAATCTGGCTCAGACTGTTTCACAAAAAAAGAAACCAGTACATTCTACACTGGATCTCAAAGTATCTTATAATACTCTTCTTCCTCACCTTTCACTAATTAATACTGGCTTTTAGCCAATTTTACCTTTCATTGTAATTGGCAAATAGCCCATTTTAATTTAACACCCCTGAATTTTATTAATAGCCCTGTCACCAACTTTATTCAGGTGTCCCCAAGTTTCTCCACACCTATATGCTCCCTTTCTTCCACCCGTGGCTAGCTTACCTGCCCAGACAAATTGAAAAAAAATCCCCATCAATAACAAATTAATTAAGTTATTTACTTTTATTAACATTTACGTCAGATGTGAAAGGGCTCCAAATTTCATTAAGGAGAATATGCAATTTCATGGTATTCTGCCTGGATACCTTCAATGGGCTTGAAGAAATGCATAAACAACTATCAGTTTGATAACTGTAATGATTTCAAGTCGACTGAAACAAATAGAGATTTGTGATTTTCTAACCAATATATTTATTCCATGATGAACAATCTAATAAGAACATCAGATTATAAGGCTCTCTGTTCAGTGTCAATTCTCCAGTCCTTGAAATAGCAGTACTATGATGAAATAACCTCCTTCCACCAGAGCTAGATGCTGCCTTTGTGCACCTTTGATGCTGATTCAAACTGCAATGCTTATACTATCTATATTATTACTGTAGGACTGGAGAAAAGACAAGTGAATATTGCAGAAAAATGTTAAAAAAAACCCAGAACATTCCTACAGAATTTGAACACTCCTCCCCAAATCACTTTGACAACCTTTTTATTTTAGTCTCTAGAAAAAGCTTTTTTCAAGAATGTGTGTAGAAAGCAAAGGTTTTGAATATACTCAATGTACTCACTGATCTAGGCTTCACCATTCAAATTGGTTAACGTGTAACTTTCATCATGACTTTAGAACATGTTTAAACCCATTTCTTCTCAATGATTATGTTTGATTGTGTGCTTTAGATAATGCAAGAGGTCTAATCACAAATGGAAAGTTACACAAATGATGCATTGCTAAATCAGGTGGGAGACATTAATGCTACATAAGGTTAAGCCAGATTCCTCCTCCCTAGCTAAAAGGATCCTATAACGCAAGCCAGTAAGTAACATTTTGAACCACAGTAACTTTATTGAATCAATGTTCAGCTAAATTTAACTGTCTTTTTTTTTTGTTTCAAATATCACAGAAGAAAGTTAGTGCTCTCATAGAATTAATACATCATTACCAATAGCTGAAAGGTTATGTGAAAGTCACAAATCCTGAGGATATAACTCACTCTGTTCTGATAGTGGAGGAACTGCCCTTTAGCAGAGATTATAGACTAAAAGAAAAATGCAGCAGAACATGCAATGATATTAGTAGAAAGCATGTCATCCTTAAAGTACAATAATTAGCAAACAATAAG
Source organism: Nymphicus hollandicus (assembly GCA_009823435.2). Classification (NCBI taxonomy): domain Eukaryota; kingdom Metazoa; phylum Chordata; class Aves; order Psittaciformes; family Cacatuidae; genus Nymphicus; species Nymphicus hollandicus. Next base: position 7,622 of record WTXV02024987.1, on the reverse strand, counting down.
CACGTGCCATAAAGATTCAAATAAACAAAATGGTGCTTGAAAGGGCCTTCTAAATTTGACAAAATTGTGACCCTTTAAATGACAACAAAGAGATCTCAATCTTGTTCTAACAAATATGTTTGTCTGTCTTTCAACTGCTGACCTTTTGTACTGAATAGTTACGGAGCGGTAACATGAACCAAAAATTTGTTTACAGCATTCAGAGGAGTTTCAGTTCCACAGTGCATATGCAGCGCAAATTGAGCAGTGCAGATTAATATTACACATTCAAGAGACATAAGCAATATCTGATAATACTGTATTAGTTAATAACTCAGTATTCATATACATGGTAAACCAAATAAAAAAAATATATAAGCCAAAGAGTTGCTATGAAAAGGCTATGTAAACATGTATAAATTTTTACTAATTATAGATTAGTAAAATCTATATTATAAAATATAAATCTATATTTATAATGATAACCAGTATGTTAATTTGTCACATGCCATCAACAGATTTATATCTTACGGGAAAATGTTGAAATTCATACAGCGCATGATATTTTACAGATAATTATATAAACATTAAGCAGATTGGCTTTGATTTCAAAGTATTTTGCTATGTAATTTACCATATTTTAGACTAAATAAAGTTATGTAATATTTAAAAGATGCCAGCTGCAATCTGAAATCTGTTAAATAATTACACAAATATGATCTGGTAATTATTTTAGTTAAGTCAAGCATGCAATATGCCATTTCATTAATATGATGGATTTTTTCATGTAAGTTTGCCCCCCGCAACAACATGTTTTAGTAAAAGCATTAGTTTCCTAAAATGCCTTTGTTGTGAGAGCTGCCACTTGTGTAGCAGTACAAGAATTAGCTTAAGTAAGTATTCAAATATTTGAACAGTCCCAGCAAAATAAAGAGAATATCTTTGTGCCTGAAGTTAAATTGATGACCAAGTGCTTTGCTTGATGTCAACCTATAGATTGACAATTCAATTAAAGTTATGTACATCAGAAAATCCAAAGGTTCATTGACTTGACATTAGCTGAAGAAGGTGTGCATGAAGAAAACTCTTACAGGTAGCAATACACATCTAGAATAGCCTCCTGGCTTCCAACAGTTCATTTCTAGAGAATTCTTCAACAAGAGATGGTGTCTTTGCAGTAAATTGTCATTGATGGGGTTTTGTTCCATTGACCTGTTGAGTCGTTTTTGGAACCTGCATAAACTTTTACCTTCACTTAATAAAAGAAAAGGAAGAGGAGAGTGATATTCATTTTGCATTTTTAAAGCCACTATAGTCTTGAAGTTCTTAATCAGGTGTAAAATGTTGTGGGTTTTGTTGTATTCAAAACATCACATCAAAAGATAGTAAGGACAAAATTATACAGCAGAAGGCATACTACACTATGAGTTATGCTGTCCTTATTTTTCAGCAGTAATGTTTTTATCTGTCGCTCTAGTTTTCCTACTGTCCTTAGATCTCTCAACACACTTGTTGAATAACTTGGCAAATCAGGTCCAAATCAGGTTTGAAAAATTTCCAACTACCTTTTCCTTTCTTTCATCTGACCAATTAACAGTTAATAAATATGTGATTCCCTGGTAATCTTGATAACTAATTTTGAATTTCAGTTATAAAATTCTGATTTAGGCCATATATTTAACTATTCAATAGTTTTCTGGCTATGATCTTATCTAATACATACAAGGTGTTTCACATAGTATAGCACAGTGTTAAGAATCTTGGAGAATAATGATGCTTCATGGAAACAATTTAAAAATTGGCAGCTTCAGAAAAAAAAATAAGCAATTATTTTTTTTGGTGTGTAGATACAAACTCTGCTCTAGAGAACTGGAAAATAATCCTAGATTTAATGTTCCATAAACATGGGTACGTGAACTTACAGGTTTCATTGGCTGTGAATCTATCCATGAAGCCAACAGTGAGATGTTTATGGAGTATCATCAATTTTTTTGAAATTTTTGAATTTTTTTTGAAACTCTTCATAGCAAGCTCCAATACATCTAAACTATGACTAAGCCACATTTGGAAACTGTTCAACTGGACGTTGATCAGCACTTCATTAGCATATATCTAATATATTGTCCAGTAGAATAATCTATGTCACTTGGCAAGCAAAATATTTTCCAAAAATTTCACTTTATAGCAGTGCATTTCCTCTAATACTGCAGAATAAACTCACTTGAAAAGCTTCTATGAAAGTAATCAGAGCTAAACCTGGCATCTAAGTGGCAGGACATACACTGAGGCTGCTCTGTAGGATCATGCATAAAGTGATCAGAAGACAGAACTGCTCTCCTAAAGAACTGTTACTTCTCTCATTTTACACACCCTAAGTTAAAGACATCCACAGTTTCCTCATGCTTTGGAAGAATGTCCAGGCAAATTTAAGGTCCTGAGGTACTTTGTACGTGTAACAGATGAACTCAGTAGACATACCTGATAGCATTTCATACACAGATATTCCTATTACCTTACACAGGATTTGGTCCAGGGCTTTATTTAGGGTGTGCTGCTTTGTCTATCCTCTCTCTTTTTGTCCCTTTTCACTGACATGCCAAGGTTTGTTGTTGGTTATATGAGGGAACATGATTGGCACAAACCGTTCCTTCCAGCAGGGTCATGCATTTACTATTCTCCAACCCTGTTCATTAATTCTCTTCCACGGTGGAATCCATCAAATATTTTTTGTTACTTGTTATAATAGAAACTATATGCATTCTCATAAAACCTTCAGGCAGTGTCTCAATGAAGTATAAAATGATGGCAAGACATCGATGATATATATATATTACAAAGATACAACTCAAAGATAAATTGGCAGTGTGATGCTATCTTTACATTAGGCATTTTCTCAGAACATTGGCTAAGTGGTGGTTATGGCAGAAACAGAATGTGTTCAGAGAGGGATAACAAAGAGAGGAGAAACACAAAGCAAGTCCTATACACTGCATGCATGAAGAGATCAGGTTTGTTCAGTATAGACAGAGGCACCATTCTCCCTTCATTCCCAGGAAGTAAAGCCATAAGACTGAATTAAACCCCATACAATTTACTGAGGTGATTACAGGAGAGAGAGGCATTGTGCTTGTTTAGGGTACACCTAGGTCCTATTTACAAAGTTTTTTCCACAGCCACAGTGTACAAACCTGAAGTATTCCACATGACATTATAACCCATGAAAGCTAACAATAAGGAAGGAAACATCACAAGTATCATTTTAAAATCACAAGGGATAGAAACATTAGAGTAAATGTATCTCTATGAGAACAGAAGGAGGAAAAATAGTAAAATGAGATTACACAACTTTTAATGCATGAAACAGGCATAAAAGTGAAAGGTAACCAGAACGCACAAATAAAATTCTTTTCACAGGAGATATCATTAACTCAGAGGATTCATGACCACTTCAAATCATTCTGTACAAGGGATTTATTAAGTAAGTTAACAAAAGAATTAGCCATCTATAGAGAACATTAACATCTACAGCTACAATTTATTTTAAAACACATACAGATTTATTCAGTTAATTAAAGAGGTGAATGGTTATCCATTTTCAGGACACCTCTCAATATTAAGACTTAGGCTGAAACTTGGTGTACAAGCAAGCATATCCAAGGTAAATGCTGAAAAAATTAATCTTATTTTAGTACTCAGATATGTGGCTTTAGCATACTGACATACTGTATCTGCATCTCTTCAGTCTGTATAGTGTGAGAGGAGCAGATGCCCTCTGAATGATCAATAATGGAAGTAGGGACATATTCGGGTCATGACTTCTTGAAAAGGTAAAGTCCTGAGTAAGATATGCCAGATCCATACAATATGGAGACATCACTGGTGTAAAACAAAGAGTATAACCAAGATAACTATCTGCGCAGAAAATGTAGGCAGAAAGTGTAATATCTTCTTAATATTTATGATTCCTCATTTGTCTTTCCTATGAACTGGTTGCCAAGAACTTGTCTTTTTAGGGAATTTGTTTCAATGCTCTAGGTAAGTGTGTGTACTGTGGTATGTAGGATCCAGAGGTTCCCATTACAGATGACAGGCTGATCTGCTCTACATCAGGATGTTTCAAAGTGGTGTCTGACCAACCAGACCAACCCTAGACCAACTATGAAAGATCCAATGAAAGGCAACAAGGAAAATCAGTTTGATATCTACTTATAGTTACAAAAATCTGTGACATTTGTAATGCTGTCTGAAGCTTCATTGGCAATCTGAAAAAAGTTGGAATGTCCTGCTCTGGATTTCAGACCTTTCCATTTGGAAGCTGAGCTTCTTTGAAACTTTCAGCCTTCCTTTATTCCTTTATTCATATTGCTGTAGTGATAGGCCAGAAGTAATCAATCAGAACAACCATTACACTAAGTAACATAGATGACAGTGCAATTTAAGATGTGAATATTCTTTTTCCTCCTCAAGTGAATCTGTGGTGTAGATAAATGGGCAGTTTTGTCATTGCCAGACAGGTGGCTTCCTTTCAAGAAGATCTCTGTACTCAGAAATTCAGTCTTTGAATTATTTTCTTCTTGTGGGGTGAACCCTAGTAAAACTGAAATGTCAAACACTAGCAAGGAGAGATGGCATTTTATCAAGCATTTACTTCACAGTGACTGAATAAAACTGAATCAAGTATATTATTCATTGAAGTTCTGGTTGTTGCCAACTTGGTACTAAGAAAGGCTAAAGATGAATCATAAATGTTAAACAGATCTTACAGCTACCCACAAACTATTGCAAAGACAGCAACAGACTGGTAGGTAAGAGCCCATATGGGCATGTAGGCCAGCTTTCTGACAGTACAAAAGGTTCTTTACTTTGCAAAGGCTAAAAAGGTAAAATTTCAGTGGGAGAAATGTTTTACCTAAACAGAAATATTCATTTGTTAGGTCTCTGTCTAGGCTAATTACATGTCTCAGTGCAGTGATCTGGTTTTATCTGAGGGAGGTTCTAATGAGGCTCCATAGAAATATTAAGACAACGGATGTCATTGCTTTGTCTTGATTTCAGCTGAGATAGAGTTAATTTTCATTCTACTAGCTGGCACAGTGCTGTGTTTTGGATTTAGCCTGAGAACAATGCTGATAACACATCAATGTTTTAGTTGTTGCTAAATAGCAACATAATCAAGGACTTTTCAGTCTCTCATGCTCTGCCAGTGAGGAGAGGTACAAGAAGCCAGAAGGAAGCAAAGAGAGGACACCTGACCCAAACTAGCCAAGGGATATTGCATACAAAACACGTCATGCCAAGTATATAAACTGGGGGAAGTTACCCAGAAGGGACCAATTGCTGCTAAGGTCGGGCTGGGAGCTGGTCAGTGGGTGGTGAGCAATTGCATTGTATATCACTATTTTTTATTGTATTATTTCCTTTTCCCTTTTATTTTTATATTCTCTCCCTTTGTTATTTCCCTTATTATTATTAGTATTGTATTGTACTTTATTTTAGTTATTCAACTTATCTCAACCTGCAGGTTTAACATTCTTTTTATTCTCCTCCCCATCTTGCTGTGGGGGGGTTGGGGAAAAGGAGGGTGAGCAAGCGGCTGGGGCTTGACCACGACATGCTTGGAAGTGAGAAAATCTAAATGTTTTGAGAATTACTTTTTTTCAAGTAAATGAAAGAAATAATTGTTCAGCACTGTGTCCATGTTCCTGTCACCTTCCTAATGAACTGTGCAGTGTAGGCATCTGAAGGCCATGACTTTGAGGTGACCTTGCCATGCCTATTGTTCAGAATTGCCAGGGATTCCACTTATCCTGGGGTTTTTTATAAATAATTAGGAACTGGACAGCCTTTGAGATTGATGGCTATTGGAGTCCATAATGCAAACATACCCAGGAAATAGGCCTTACCCCAAGGATGCTAAAAATGTTTACTTGTGATCTCTTTACATGCAATATTTTTGGTACATTTCCAGACTAATGCAGGAGCTAGTGGGCTGGTAACTAGAAATAATATTCTTATTTTTCAAATGGTCTGAGTCACAAGTTAAATAGAGTAATTTTAATGTCATTTTAATCCAGCAACCTTCAAGATAATGTACTGGGAAATGAAGAACATGGGTTAGAGCAAGAGAATGAGTCTTTCCTATAAAACAGGAATTCATAGAAGATCTTAGACACCTCAGCATGATCACTTTGCATATTTCTATGGTGAGAAAGGTTAATAATACCTTTTAATTTATGTAAAGGGGGAAGATGAAGTAGAACTGAGGAGGACAGAAGCCATCTGATCAAACCCACATTATCCAGAATCCAGGGATCAACGTGAAGTTAGTCGCTGTGTTAATAATATGTGAAGACACTTCTAGATGGGGTAAACAGCCAGCTGATTCTACCAAAAGGTCCTGAAATGTATATATGCGGCTTTGGTAAGACCAAAACTATGACAGGACCATGAGCTGGTTTTACATACATCAGGTAACATATGGTGATACAGCTTCAAACAGTGACAGAAGGTATAAAGCAGCCACCATGTGACTCAGGAAGCATGATGGGGGATTTCATTTGCCAAACAAAGAGGTAAATTTGATAAGGTTTGTGGCTGTATATGAGGAAGATAATTGAAAATTGGTAGATACAGAACTTCAAGACTCACAGCCTAGGATTTAGGAGTTCCTGTCACTGAAAGTCAAAATTTAAAAAATACCCTGTAATGTTGATATTTCTTAGTTTTGAGGCATGTCTCTCAGGCAAGCACAGCATAATCTGTTAGGACAGACAGTGAGATTTACCACAATCTGAAGAACACAGCCAAGAATAATCCATTTAAAAATGTTAGTTAGTAAAATCTGGGATAAATCCAGTGATCTCTATCAAAATGGAAGACAAACCTGCTCCTTTCAAACATAGAGGCTGTGGAGCAGGTACCACACATTCTTTTATAAGACCTTGAAGGAACTGCATTTCCTTAGTAAGCTCATACCTCTTCCACAATCCTTTTCAGGGCCAGATAGATATTCCCATGTGGGAAGCTGTTATTTTCCCTGAGAAAATAAAGCTAGGTAAATATTTCCTGCTTTGTTTCATTCTACCATCTTCAAGGCACACAGTCACAGTGGTAGAACTACTGTACTATGAAGACTTGTACAGTAGGAGATAAGACAATATTTAATATCAGCTGGGTCAAATACTCAGATGAGAATACAGACTGTAATCCAGAAAAGGAATTTCTCTAGGTCAGACTGACAGAGAGTTTGCTTTTGTTTCTACTTTGCTCTGCAGCCAGGGATTCATTCATTATGCTCACCTGTTCTCCATTACCATCTCTATCCTGCAATGGAGCTGCCAATTATATGGACTTCCTGCAGATATCCAAGGTCTTTTTGAAGTGTTATGTGGGATACATCAGAAACTTCTATGTGAGATGCACCAGAATTACTGGTTTGGGAGTTGCCAAAGGAGGCAGGTCTGTCACAGTATTTTAGATTTCTAATCCAGCATAAATGTAGAGAGAAAATATAACTAGAGGCCTCATCCAAAAGGAATTTTATAGTCTATCAAAAGTGCATGGTACTGTAGAATCATAGAATCATAGAATAGTTAGGGTTGGAAAGGACCTTAAGATCATCTAGTTCCAACCCCCCTGCCATG